>CM048744.1:447025317-447327817 GCA_026315105.1 Locusta migratoria
TGAATTTGACAGAGCCTTGAAAGACCTAGGTCGGAACAAGGCCCCAGGAGTAGATGACATACCCTCAGAGCTACTAAAGTCTCTGGGAGAGCCAGCCATGACAAGACTATTTGAACTGGTGTGTAAGATGTATGAGACAGGCGAAATGCCCTCAGACTTTAAGAAAAATGTAATAATCCCCATTCCAAAGAAATCAGGCGCAGACAGGTGTGAAAATTACAGAACAATCAGTTTGATAAGTCATGGTTGCAAAATTTTAACACGAATTATCTACAGGAGAATGCAAAAGCTGGTAGATGCTGACCTCGGGGAAGATCAGTTTGGATTCAGGAGGAATGTTGGAACCCGGGAGGCAATACTCACTTTACGTCTTATCTTAGAAGATAGATTAAGGAAAGGCAAACCTACATTTTTAGCTTTTGTAGATTTGGAGAAAGCATTTGACAATGTTGACTGGAATACACGCTTTCAAATTCTGAAGTCAGCAGGGGTAAAATATAGGGAAAGGAGAGTTATTTACAACTTGTACAAAAGCCAGACTGCAGTTATTAGACTCGAAGGGCATGAAAGGGAAGCTTCAGTTGGGAAGGGAGTAAGACAGCGTTGTTGCCTTTCTCCGATGTTATTCAATTTGTACATCGAGCAGGCGGTGAAGGAAAGCAAGGAAAAATTTGGAATAGGGATTAAAGTTCAGGGGGAAGAAATAAAAACATTGCGTTTTGCTGATGACATTGTAATTCTGTCAGAGACAGCAAAGGACCTGGAAGAGCAGTTGAATGGAATGGACAGTGTGTTGAAGAGAGCGTATAAAATGAACATTAACAAGAGCAAAACAAAAATAATGGAATGCGGTCTTAGAAAATCAGGCGATGCTGAAGGAATTAGATTAGGTAACGAAACAATGAAGGTGGTAGATGAGTTTTGTTACTTGCATAGTAAAATAACATGCGATGGTCGCAGTACAGAGGATATAAAATGCAGAATGGCAATGGGAAGAAAAGCATTTTTGAAAAAGAGAAATTTGCTAACATCGAATATTAATTTAAGGATAAAGAAGTCTTTTCTGAAGGCATTTGTGTGGAGAGTTGCCTTGTACGGGAGTGAAACATGGACGATAAGCAGTGCGGACAGGAAGAGAATAGAGGCTTTTGAAATGTGGTGTTACAGAAGAATGCTGAAGATTAGGTGGGTAGATCGCGTAACTAATGATGAGGTACTGAACAGAATTGGAGAGAAAAGGAATTTTTGGCATACCTTGACTAAAAGAAGGGATCGCTTGGTAGGACACATTCTTAGACATCGGGAGGGAAGTGTCCGGGGTAAAAATCGCAGAGGGAGACCAAGAGACGCGTATAGTAAGCAGATTCAAGTGGATGTGGGTTGCCGATCTTATGAGGAGATGAAAAGGTTTGCTCAGGATAGAGTAGGGTGGAGAGCTGCATCAAACCAGTCTCCGGACTGAAGACCATAACAACAACAACACCACACACAGAAAACGTTTGTGCCAGCGTTTAAAAATGTTACATAAAATGTATGACGAAGACGCACTGCAAGCGATATAAAACTGTATGCACAGAAATTGCAAGTTGCGCAACAGATGGAGCTGTTTTTGTGATTTGTTCCGTGACGTGGCAATCCATGACTGCCATGCGCGCAATTTGCCTGTTACCACGTGCAATGAGGTGGGCGCGATCGGCTCCGTCGATCTGTCGTTCCCTCCTGCATCCAGCGATTACAGCGGATCCTCATCACAGTTGCTTGGTAACGTCCCATACGATTGCCGATTTGTCTGAAACATAATTCACAGCTCCGCCCATTCGCAGTTGACGTCATATATTCTGTGAACATGAAACAATAACAACTGCAGGATCAGAAGTGACGTCTGTTCTTTCGGAACAGACGCCACACACACACACACACACACACACACACACACTATGCGCGACTATTTTTCTTCAAAATACGCTCGTTGTCATACTCAAGCTGCTAACGGTACATTGCGAGAGCGGTTTTCAACGAATAGTCTTTGAAATAACGTGTGCGGCACTAATACTAGATATTTCACACAATTCTCTGAATATTTTATTCCAAAGGTTTGTCTGCTAGAGAACCACCATGGTATACAAATAAAGGAATACGCCTATTTTCCACAATAAAAGCAAGGCAAATGGTATCCTAAAGAAACGGAAATGCGGATCGAAACAAGGGTGCCGACCGGAAAGGCACTACGCAAACCTTACAGTAACTTTTGAAGCAAAAAATTATCAGGAAGCACTCCCTAACTCAAATTTTGTCCGTTACATTAAGGCTGATAACAGCAAAAGTGTACAGACACTTTTGCACGATACAGGAACCAGGATAACAATCTCAAGGAGTACTTCCGCCAACTTCTATCAAAACTGACACAATGGTGACTGGCATAGTAATCACTATAGCGCTATTGAAAGCTGAGATCCCAAAAGCACGAAGAAGCACCAGGGTGCGACGGAGCCATTGTCAGTTTCTACACAGAATCAACGTTCTAATTTGTCCCGTCTGTACCATTTACTGTGGGCATCTGGAACAAGGATTTGTTTTTAGTAAAATGAAAACAGTAACTCACCAGTGAAATTAAAACAATACAGGCGGCAAAAAACGAACTACACTGCTTCGTATTTTGAAAGTGAGCACGATAACTGTTCTACATCTACATCTACATTCATACTCCGCAAGCCACCAGATAGGTGTGTGGCGGAGGGTACCTTGAGTACCACTATCGGTTCGCCATCATATTCCAGTCACGTATTGTTCGCGGAAAGAAAGATTGTCGGTATGCCTCTGTGTGGGCTCTAATGTCTCTGATTTTACATTCTTCCCATTCTGAGGTGAGAGGGTCAATGCCTCCACGGAAAAAGCTTACAGTTGGTTTCAGGACCATGATTTTACCGAGGTGTACACCTCTCCGTCCTAAATTAATCGGGCCCAAGTGTGGGCAAATGTCAACAGCCCGGCAGTCTGGTATTGCGTGGTCAACAATACGATGACCGCCAACCAACGCCTGGCACACACCCGCGTCAGAGGCTCGGCAGCTTGTCAGAACTGCGACGCACCAGACACCCGGGAACACCTATTTCAACTCCGGCACGTCTCCGCAGTGTGGGACCTCTGCCGCGACATGGTAGCACTGATAAACGGGACAGTACCGGCAACGGTCCAGTCCAACTGGGCCTAACACTCGACATGAAACCATCTCCCACCACCAAACTAATGCGACGCTGTGGATCCTCGGCCACACAGTATATGTCGTCATACACCTGGAACTCAAAGATGTGATCCCATACTTGGGTATTTATGGCAGAAACACCTACAAATTCAACAACTCGGGGAATACGGCGAATTGTTTGGAATTTACTTGCTGTGCCGCTAATCCACGGCTATCAAAAGATACTTGGCAGTTAATTAGAGGACATCTATAATTTTAACTTTACTTGTTAACATGCAACCTTCTTTTTCGTTGTTTCCTAAAGTACATTTCTTATTGTTTCACGAGCACATGGACTCCTTGGCGAGGAAAAAATGTGCGGGAGTATCTTTGTGTGTGTTGAATTTGGAGATAGGCAGTAATCTCGCCGGAATGGGTATCCTTCCTTAACGAATTTTCGATTTGTTTCCCTTTCCCCTTTATCTGATTTCTTAGTGGCAAGCTACTACTCTTGCGCATCAAGGAGGATGCAAAAAATGTTCAAATGTTTGTAAAGCTTATAGGACTTAACTGCGGGGTCATCAGTCCCTAAATGTACAAACTCCTTATGAACTACCTTATACTAAAGACGGCACAAACATCCATGCCCGAGGGGGGATTCGGACCCCCGACGGGGAACGGCCTCGCGCATCGTAGCATAGCGCTTGGCTACTCCGCTGCGGCAAGGAAGGTACATCTCGTATCTTATCAAGTTATACATGTTTTATTTATTACCCTGCACGATGTAATTGCGGCGGGTCTCTTAATATATTGTCGATTGCACTTTGTTTGTTTTCTTTAGGCATTGACGTCAGTTAGTTACAGACGGTTTCCTTTCATTTTTCAGACTTGTATCACGTTGTACACGTGTTATTATTAATAATAATTTCGTATGGCTCATTGGCCTGGTGCAAGTCTTTCAATAGGAACGCCACTTCGGCGACTTGCGTCTCCCCAACCTTCCCCAGTTATCCAACCGGGGAAAGGGGACCTACAGCTTAACGTGGAATCCGAATCACGTGTCATTTCTGGCGACTCCTCACATCGTTAAGAGGTGAAGGATGGGTTAAAGTGCAGACTGAAAAATTTCGAGGTCCGACCGGGTTTCAAACCCGTGACCCTTCGGTTTCCAGTCGAGCACTTTACCCCAAGACCACCCGGGCCGACTACATGTTTTATTATTAGCCTGTCATGATGTAAGTGCGGTGGTCTACTTAATATGACAATGGGCGACTGACACTTTCGCCGAAGGAGACGTCCTTTTAGTTTACTCTCCCAGCATTGATGAACGTTCTGCACAGACGGCATGCTTTTACTTTCGGACAATGTCCAGGATGTAGATGCATTAAAAAAGTCAGTAACTCGGGCGCATAGACGAACGCAGTTGAACTACACGAATGGAAAAAAAAGTGAGTAACTCGGACACGTAATTTTTGGTAGTCGGGACTGCATAGTGCTGTCCCGGTCTTTAATTACGAATGTCTTACTTTATGGCTCCAAAATTTATGAAAATCTCATGTATGCACTATATGTAAACGCTTCACAGCCAAGGCAACATGTGTGTGGACTTTTCCCTGATACGAAATGATGCTACACTCCTGGCCAATAAAATTGCTACACCACGAATATGACACCTGGCCATTAAAATTGCTACACCACGAAGATGACGTGCTACAGGCGCGAAGTTTAACCGACAGGAAGAAGATGCTATGATAAGCAAATGATTAGCTTTTCAGAGCATTAACACAAGGTTGGTGCCGGTGGCGACAACTACAACGTGCTGACGTGAGTTAAGTTTCCAACCCATTTATCATACACAAACAGCAATTGACTGGCGTTCCCTGGTGAAACGTTGTTCTGATGCCTCGTGTAAGGAGGGGAAATGTGTACCCTCACGTTTACGACTTTGATAAAGGTCGGATTGTAGCCTATCGCGATTGCAGTTTATCGGCATTGCTGCTCGCGTTGGTCGTGGTACAATGACTGTTAGCAGAATATGGAATCGGTGGGTTCAGAAGGGCAATACGGAACGCCGTGCTGGATACCAACGGCCTCGTGTGACTAGCAGTCGAGATGACAGGAATCTATCCGCATGGCTGTAACGGATCGTTCAGCCACGTCTCGATCCCTGAGTCAACTGATGGGGACGTTTGCAACGGTTCGACGACGTTTGCAGCAGCTTGGACTATGAGCTCGGAGACCATGTCTGCGGTTACCCTTGACGCTGCATCACAGACAGGAGCGCCTACGATGGTGGACGCAACGACGAGCCTGGGTGCACGAATGGCAAAACGTCATTTTTGTCGGATGAATCCAGGTTCAATTTACAGCATCATGATGGTCTCATCCGTGTTTGGCGACTTCGCAGTGAACGCACATTGGAAGCGTGAATTCGTCATCGCCATACTGGCGTATCACCCGGCGCGATGGTATGGGTTTCCACTGGTTACACGTCTCGGTCACCTGTTGTTTGCATCGACGGCACTTTGAACAGTGGCCGTTACATTTCAGATGTGTTACGACCCGTGGCTCTACCCTTCATTCGATCCCTGCGAAACCTTACATTTCAGCAGGATAATGCACGACCGCATGTTGCAGATCCTGTATGGGCCTTTCTGGATACGGAAAATGTTCGACTTTCTTGATGAACTGTGGTATCGTGTTGTAGCTGCATGGGCATCTGTACCTATACACGTCATCCAAGCTCTGTTTGAGTCAATGCCCAGGCGTATCAAGGCCATTATTACGGTCACAAATGGGTACTGATTTCTCAGGATCTATGCACCCAAATTCCGTGGAAATGTAATCACATGTCAGTTCTAGTATAATTATCCAATAAATACCCGTTTATCATCTGCATATCTTCTTGGTGTAGCAATTTTAATGGTCAGTAGTGTATTTTTGGTTAACTTTGTCAGCATTTCGGGAGGGTTTGAAGCCCAGAACCCCCTGCTCCTCCTCTTACTACGACCATGGTGTGTTCCCCCGTTACACATCTCAGAGCTCTTGCTTATGTGCGCCAGCGCTGGTATGCTAATCAGGTGCAGCCACTCATCGCCGAAAACGCGTGTTGCAAATGTCACCTGATTTGTATTTCAAGGTGTTGCATTTCGGGAGGTCAGCAGTGTTAATCACAACAAACAGTAACAGAAGCGGTTCTACATGTATCTTCATGAAAGCTGGTCCACTGATCTTCGTCGCTCAGCGCACAGTAGCAGCGCTGTTTCAGGAAGTCTGCGATAAGCCGCTGGGGCCAGTCCGCATCCCGGTGGATCAAGCTGTCCTTCCGCCTGTCCGCCTTCTTGCGTCTACGAAATACGCCGACAGAGGGAGGCCTTCAGTCAAGAGTGGGTCCGCTCAGCAAGAAGCCCCATAAATCGCGGGACTTTCCGGAAGGCACATATAGACGTTCATTAGCACGCTACCACGCGGTTCCGCTCGCCTTCTCGCCGTAAATATACGGCTGAGGACGAGGTTTTTGCGTAGGTACCGAGTTGAGCGCTGCTCTGTACAACGGCCTGCTTCGCGTAGCAACCGGGCTTTCTCAAATAGTTCGCACTCTGCGCCATAACCGAGCGCCTTTGTTGCACACCAAGGAGATAATGCCCCGAACGCGAAACACTGCATGGTAACAGGACTACCACTACTACAACAACTACTACTATGGACCACAGACTTCTCCCCAGCAATTCGCACTAACGAAATGAACTATTACTCCCAACCCATACAACGGAGGAGCGAGTTATTACCTAACATACTTCTTTATACACTGGCCAAAACAATTAGACGATCAGGTGAGATAAAATCAATAATAATTCAGTTCCTTGAGACAAACAATGTCTCGTTATACCAATGGTATTATATATAAGGAGAGACACTGGATTAAAATTCGTGTTGCGGTCGATATTCGAAACAGGGACCTCACACTTAATAGACAGGCGCTCTAGACCGCTCTGCTCACACAGCGTATCCCTCCACACCACATAGCGTAAATGCGGGAGAGATGGCGCACATTTTCAAAATTATTCATAAAATTATTTCTTTTACAAGTAAATAAGCCAGTTTTACTTAATATATATATATTTTTTTTGAGTATTTTACATGCATTCATTTGTCATGATAACTGACCATTCAGAAAAACTTACAGTGCGGCATCTATCGCTTAGAGATGTCGCACCCTTACTCGTGACATGCCGCATCATGATATTTGTCTAAAAAAATTAAACAAAACATGTTAAAATTTTAGTTTATGACGGTAAGAATTTGAGGAATAAAAATAAACACTGAAGAACTGGGAAAAATCCTTTATTTTTGTCATATAAAAACAATGAATTAAATTTTAAATTACTTTTAAAGATTAAACTTAGGCCTAACAGAGTTTTTCAAAATAAATCCTCTCCAGAATTAGCTTTTATTCCTATTTCCCTGCCACAGCCGAGACAAGAAGTATCAATATTGTACTATTTTCGTGTTCCCAAAGCTTATATTCCAAGCAGCAAGTCATATTCTTTTGTGGTTTCACAATATAATTCTTTGCAGTCCTTACATGGTGTCTTATCACAAGATGCTTGTTTTGATGTAGGCCTAGGCCTAGGACTATGTTCGTTGTAATCCGGATCGTCGGGGTCTGAATCAAGATTTTGTAAAACTAGGGGGATTGGGGGGGGGGGGGGGGGGAGATGCGCAGTCTGTACCACATGCAGCAACTTCCCTGGACTTATTATGCCTCAGCCTCAATGTTTCGTTTGAAATATGTATCAAATTTCCAAGGGCGTCCTGTATTGGAATAGCACCTCAGCAAAAAACGTGAGTGGGAACAATCTCGCCTTCTCCTCAGGAAGAGGTTGTATAAATATCAACAATAATTCACAACTTGTTATTCCAGAGGTATTAAATATAAGGAGAGGCAGAACATTGAGACATAATTTAATTATGTCGTGTGGGGAGAGACGTGCTTGAAGACAGTGCATGTAGTCGCTTTTCTGCAACGCTGTGTTAGCTGAGCGGCCTAAATCGCCTGCCTACTAAGCAGGTGGTCCCAGTTTCGAACTCCAGCCCCGGAACAAATTGTCATCCCAAACCTCTCCTTATATATCTGATCTGGTGAAATATCTATGTCCTGAAGTATTGTTATCGGCAGAATGAACTAAAATGGTTCGACGTCTTTCTGTCGGTTCTACGGACGGAGACAACAACATTACGGCAACCGAGATAGTGCTAATAACAGCCGGCCGCGGTGGCCGAGGGGACTGAGGCGCTTCAGTCACGGTCTGCACGGCCACTACGGTCGGGGGTTCGAATCCCCCCTCGGGCATGGATATTTGTGCCGTCTTTAGTATAAGGTAGTTCATAAGTAGTTTATAAGTTTAGGGACTGATGACCCCGTAGTTAAGTCCCATAAGCTTAACAAACATTTGAACATTTTTTGCTAATAACAGAGAGTTATTGCAGAGAGATTTGGTGTTCACTTGTGCTTACCAAACGAATTACATAAGTTGTTGAGTGCAGATAGTCTTATGAGGAGGTAGTGAAATGCAACAACAACGTAACTTACCCAACTTTTAGCATGGAGAGCCACACGAAGGTTGATTACCGGACAGACGCAGAGGGAAGTGGCTACAATATCGAAGTGTCCCGAACTGTAATTTCCAGGACATAAACGCGATTATAGACAACAGGAACCGTTAAAGGAAGGCAACGGCATGGTCGTCCTCGCCAACATCAGTAAGAGATGGCCGTTATCTCCGGTTAACAGTCGAGACAGGAGGCTGCATGCAACTCAGCTGCAACTCACCATCCAGGCGGTAACGGGACGCATAATATGAACACAAACAGTCCAAAATCGCCTTTGGGAATGTGGCCTGTACGCAAGTAGACGTATGGTGTGTGAGCCATTAAAATCACGATACCGTTTAGCCCGCAGAAACTGGGCGGAGGAACATCAGGATTGGAGTCTTAACGAATGGCGCCGGGTTCTGATCACAGATCAGTCATGATTTTATGTTCAGCCGGACAATTTATCTGGAGAGAAGGTGGAAGAATCGTGCTTATGTGCAGGAAACATCAGCATATTCTGGTGGTGGACGAATGGTATCGATTAGCGGACGTACGGACCTATGTGTTGCTCAGAATGGCGCTTTGACTGTTCAGAGGTGTAGAGACGACCTCTTTTTTAATGCCCTACTTTGGTGAGATGGGAGATGGATTCCTTCTGGTAGACGATAACGCTCGACCCCATAGAACTGCACTGGTGGACAACGACCTTGAAGCTGAAGGAACTGAACGAATGGACTGACCAGCTTGTTCACCGGACTTAAATTCGATTGAGCATGTCTGGGATGCACTTGGCTGATGTACGCAGCCAGACCAGCACCTCCCACAACAGTAGCTGCGCTGTATATTGCAGTCATGGAAGAATGGCCAAATATCCTTCAATAGCTGATAACCTCCTACTGCCCATGCTGGTTTGCAGCTGTGCTGGCCGGCCATGGAGATCACACACCATATAGGAGGGCACCGAGAATGACTTTTTCACTGTTGTGGTAGCACCATGATGCTTCGCTCTAAGTAAACGCTTTGTAAACATGTAGAGAGTTGAGACAGAAAAATATCGTAATGTATCACACCCAAATTACCATTTGTATGATATCTCACCAAATCCCCTGTTTGATGTAACCAGTGTATACCCCGCTGTGTTGTCGGCGCCTGCAGTATGGACGCCTGTTTGAGGCAGCTCTCCACCCTACTCTATCATGTGCAAACCTCTTCATCTCCTCATAAAAACGGCAGCCGCCGTTCACTTGAACCAGCTTTCTTTACTCGTCTCTTGGCCCCCCCCCCCTCTTCCCTGCAACGCTAAATTAATGTTTACTTGAAGAATGTGTCTACCAATCCATCGCTTCTTTTAGTAAAAGTATGCCAGAAATTCTATTCTTCCTAATTCTGTTCAGTATCTCCTCGTTAGTTACGAGATCTACCCATCTAATCTTTAGCATTAGTCTGGAACAGCACATTTCGAAAGCTTTCGTCTTGTTTGTTTGAACAATTTACCGTCCATGTTTCACTCCCGTACAAGCCAACACTCTGCAAAAATATCTGCACAAAAGACTTCCTAAATCTCAATTTAATATTCTATTTTTCCTGATGTGCGTTTATTACTTTGAACTGCTGGAATGAAATTTTCCGTGTTTGAGGTCTTAGCTACCTTCAGGCTGATGGTCCTTGGTACAGCAGAGCGTTAAACTTCTTAAAACCTGAAGATGCACAATCTCCTGCCCCACCTGTCTTTTCTTTCCACAGCAAAACTGGAGATGTTGCCCTTCATTATAACCTGAGCGTTAAGACAACCAATATCCGCCATCTGAAAGAACACCGCTAGTGACCATCATTTTGTTCTTCTTGCTACGGTGTATGTTGCACACAACATGTTAAATGCGTCAACTTCGCCTTTTGTAAGATTGTGAAAGGTAATGACATCAGGTTTCTTGGATTAGGATGTATTATTGACAGCAGTATAAGAGTTTCAGATTTTTTACGTACATTTGAAAGGCAAGTGATGTCTCCTCTTGTAAGCAGAAATTGTTCTTGGAGTTTCTCTCCCTCTTATGACAGTCAATTCATTAGCAAGCTGAGACTTATTTTTCTGAATGTGCCAACAAGTTTTAACCGCTTTTTTCAGTAATTCTTCAGCAAGCAAGATATTAGTTACTTAAGTCATCTGTTGTTATATTTTGACAAGTTACTTGAATCCCCTCAGTATTTCTCAAACCGACGTCTTTAACTGAATTAGAAACTTGAAAGGCCCTTAGGTTGTTTTCCCACACAAACTTGAGATATAAACCAATTTCTTGCATCACATCAAGACTGTATTTTTATTCCGTATTTAGCAGGTTTGCTAGGAATGTACACCAAAAAGTGATATTTACCTCTGGAGGGAACCAGTTTTATGCAATACTGCAGTTTTCTTTGAACAAGGTGAATACTTCCTATATTTCAACCATAAACCCAGTTTCTTAGGTTGCCCCCTATCATTAATATTATCTAATCTCAAACAACTCACAAGGAATCAGAAATCTGTCCAGTGACATAGTCGTGTGAAATATTTCTACTTCTAGTTCCTCTCAGCAAAACAGATCTTGTAAATTCATTTTAGCCTCTCCATAAGAACCAGCAATTAGAAGTTGTCCAATGAAATATCGTATTTTTATTACAGCTGTTTTCCGTAATCTATTTATATTCTTGTACAAGGCTTCAAATAGATTAGTATAAAGGTGGAGAGAATTATTTGCGTATTTATGAGCACATCAAAGCATCCTACAGCAGTACTGCAGTTTTTAGCGATTAGTTTGGTTCCAGGAAGCTGAGTTACTATATTGTACTGTCTTGTTCTGATATTAGGCTTAGGTGTAGTCATCCATTTATTTACTTTATCCTTACCAAGTGTAAACCTCTCCGGTACAGCTGAAACGCAGGATGCCCTGTCTTTACCAGCATGGTCATCAGAGTGACCACTTGCAGTTGCATGACCGTTTTCTCGGCACTGTTCTTTTTCATTGTCATCAGAATCTTCAATCTCTGGAATCCCACAATCTTCATCTTCATTAAAAACTTCCTCCAACAGCCTTCTAAAACGTTTTTGCTCCTCCTCATCTGACTTCATAATGTGTACTTCTCAACACAGAAAGTTGCACTACTTGGTGGGCGGAGTGTTATCAGCAAGCCAGGGTTTAAAACTCGTTGTTTACAGTGTTGGATACTTTTAAAAATACGAACAATGGTTTTGCAACAATGTGTATCCCTTTGAATAAACTTGGCTGTGGTAGGAGACGTGCAGGGAACAGTCCTCTGCAGTCGGGTTGGTCACTGTGTTCTCGGTGGCGGAGTGGTCAACGCGTCTGTCTAGTAAGCAGGAGATCACGGGTTCGAATCCCAGCTGGGCACAAATTTTCATTCACCGCACATTGGTATTACATTTAAAACTAGTACAGTGAAGCCATAAGTGATCACAAATTGCGATTTATTTCATTATTAATTTTTATTGATTTCATATCTTATTTTTTAAACAGATCGGCACCGGAAATTTGAAATAATAAACATGTAATAAATCACAATGTAACTATTATTTGTCAAGCACAAGTGAACCTGGCAGTGGATCGCCAACGTGATGCCGCTACTGGGAACGTTTGCTGCTTTTACTGAGAGCGGTTTAATGCCGCTTTGATGTTGCCGCTATTGTTACTGCTATGCTGAACTCACTAGCCGATTGTTCATATGCGGCGACCCGCTGCTTAGCAGGTCAGCGGCGCCACCGAGTGGTATCTTATGAACAACAATAGTGTTATTATAGTTCAATTTTTACACATAGAGCTTTCTTTGGCTAGTAACAGAGAAGCTGCTTAATTATTTTATGAGCTGAATATATACACTCCCTTTCCACCACGTTGCTCCTCTTCCATTTTCAAATTAATGCGAGTCTACTTATTTTATTTATTTATTTTTGCAATTGTCTTCGTAGTATAACTGGTTAAAATATAAAAAAAGGTAAAAATAAGTCATAGATTACTAAATTCAATAGACTTTATTTTTAAAAAATGACCTTCCCCCCCAGAACAAATCCTGGCTGCGCCACTGGAGCAGAGTAAACCTGAGCCGCGGCGGAGCGGCCGAGCGCATTGAGGCGCTATGCTACGATGCGCGAGGTCGTTCCCCGTCGGGGGTTCGAACCCCCCCTCGGGCAAGGATGTTTGTGCCGTCTTTAATATAAGCTAGTTCATGAGTAGTTTGACGGTTGACGGACGGATGACCCCGCGGTTAAGTCCCGTAACCTCTATAAATATTTGTATATTTGAACGACTAAACTTGTACAACGGGGTGCTGTGAACAACCCACATCTCGGGTTAAACGTTGCCATGCTTGTATCGACTAAGGCGGCCAACTTTTTCAAAACACAGACTAAAATCATGTGGCCCGTTGTGCCAGTTATTGTGAAACTAGGAAAGAAATATAGGTGAGCAGAGTAAACCTACTCAATTACTTTTAAAGTAACATATCTAACATGAGTGACATTTTATTCTTAATTTTCACTCTTTATTTACAGTTCATAAATATTTTCTCATGCTCCTATTTTGAATTTTAGAGTCTGACAATTCTTATAATATTTTTCTTCGTTCCGTTTTTCCTTTCACCTTCGTTATCTACACTACTTTTATTTGTTCCAGCTCATAGAGCATCGTGCTCCACACATTTTAGTAAATAACTTACTCCGCCCAAAGAATTATATTTTGCAATAACTTCGAATTAAATTTGATAAAAACTACTTTTTAAAACCATTTGAACAACTCCATTCTAGAATTTCTTTCTATGAAGTGCAGAGTTTAAGTGTGCCTTACTACATGCGATGCTCATTCACTTTCGTTGTTGCATTTTCAAAATTCCACCACCTTTTTTATTCCTGAAGGAAGTAAGATGAATGCTGATATTGTATGTGCATGTCAGATTTTAAATACGTCTTTACAGACTGTGGTAATATTACATCATGTTTTCCTCCTTGAGCACCGAAAAAATTCCATGTATTTATTGAAACGTACTTAAGAAGGCACAGACACTATGTCAATAAACATAATTTTTTAATAAGTCACCAAATGCAGCATCAGCTTAAAACAAAAATAACTCGACTGCTTTCGAATTTGTCATTTTGAAATAGTCAGATGATGTTTATCTTTTTTTTCTTCTCTTATGAATCGAAGAAGATTGACATTTATTCGTATATGTTGCATTATGAAGTTGATTTGTAAGCAGTATGACATAGCGTGCCATACACAAATAGTTTAGGCTTGTGCTCTTAGACCAACAATTTTAAAATTACTGGAATGCAGGACGCTTTTGCCATTTTGCGGGACATTTTCAGTAATTATCTCAATGCGGGACAAAGAGTCCAAATGCGGGACTGTCTCGCAGAATCCGGGACGATTGGCCGCCTTAGCATAGACTGTTTAACAAACGTAACTCATGAACTAACCTGACATCTGGGAGGGGGTAGAGTCTTCCTTCGACGTCTCCCTTTATGGTCTGCTGCGAGTCCCAAACATTTGAGCAATACTCAAGACGTGGTCGTACACGCGTTTTATACGCGCTCTCCTTTACAGATGAAGTACATCTTCCTAAAATTCTCCCAATAAACCGAAGTCGGCTGTCCGCCTTACTCACAACTGTTCTTACATGTCCGTTCCATTTCATATCGCTCTGCAATGTTACGCCTAGATATTTGAACAACGCAACTGCATCAAGAAGCTCACTACTAATGCTGTATTCGAATATTATGGGATTGTTTTTCCTACTCATGCTCATCACCTTACATTTTTCTACATTGAGGGCTATCTGCCATTCTTCGCACCAACTAGAAATTTTATCTAAGTCATCCTGTATGCTATTACAGTCAGGTGACACCCTCCCATACAAATGTCATCTTCTTCATTTTCGCTATTCCACAACATGTTATCCTCGGAACCGTCAATGGTACAAGAAATTCAATTTTTTTAACTCTTATTAACAATATCGACACTGATCTTCTCCATGCACGGACTATCCACTAGCACATCGTCGGTATCGACGGCTGCCTTATCTTACCTCATGCAGCCAGCTGATGGGATCTGCCGCCATCCACTGTGAATACAATCCACCATCCCGTCGTCCAGCCCTTTTCTTGAACTCATAAGTGAATTCCATGAGGGGTAATCTCCTTTAGTAATGTCTTCCATTTAAAGACGGTATACGGTGAAAGTTTATTGCCGTCTGCTGTAACGCACATCGTCACTGTGCATCTTAGTTTTTCTGCTCCTGTCGTCTTCACAAGGACACTTTTTGAGCCAGTTGAAGCAATGGTTGTGACGCGGAATATAAAAAATCACTGGCGTCTGGTCAGCGTTACCAATCTGGGAGAGCAAATAGTCATATTGCTATTGCATTTGTTTTTCGTAACGATGAAATTCTAGTACCTTATCTGTGTAGTATCGAGGTAATCGCTAGCACAAATATGTTCTCCTTCGTAGACTGAGATTCTGCCGTCTCACAAAGCGAATCACGCAACCAATGCTTGCTTTAAAATCCATTCTAGAATTTCACTGACACCATTATCATTTTCGGGATAATCCCCTGTTCTAGGCTCACGGAAGGATTTGGAACTTGCCTTTACAGCCACAAGTTTATCTCTTCTCTCCGCCAATACCGTATTGAATTAGGATCGACGGAGAAATGTCTTTCTGCAGGTTTCACGCCGTTTGTATCGGCGTAAGGCAACACATTTAATTTAAATTTTGCCGTGCAGTTTCAATATTTCGCCTTTTTGACGACTTGTAGCAAACTGACCTAGAAATATGTCTGCAACTTAACGTTTCAAATTTACGGTATGTTGTGACAATGGAAATATTCGTTCGTGGGAGTATCGCTGTGCCCATTGTAAACTTACTTGAAGGCCGCTCCAGTAAGAACGAACCAGCAGAGGGAATTATACGCGGCATTAATAAAAGAATTTTTTATCTATAATCGTAGGGGAGGGGAATATGTGAGGGGGGAGATAAAATACGTTACTTTGACTGCCAAAGTCGCTGGTTTTAGTGAAGCCTGACGCCGCTATCTTACCTACAGAAACGTCAAAAAGTTTGTGTAAGCTACTTAGACAATTTCTGAACTAAAGTGCCGTTTTAATCTTTTCGCGGTGGTTTAACCAGGTTCTGAAGTTGAGCTAATATCTGCGCACAAGCTTAATATGACGAATTGTAGATACATATGCGCAACTTTATAGCAGACGGCAGTTTCCTTAAGAACATTACATTGAACACGGATACACGTTATCAATAACAAACAGCCATCTCTTCGTACAGAAGCACTTTTATAGCGATCACACTATTCTAGAAAAAGACGGATTCACACTGGAGAAAGATTAATAAATACAGTAACACATTTAAGATACTTCTTATTAGCATTATGTAGACGTCAGAATTGTAACTTTCACTTAGCAGTTGTCTACAAGCCCTCTATGAACATAGCGACGACTGCTTCAGTGACGCCAGTGACACTGCATAGGGCATTGCCGGTCTAGTTGATGTGCGTCATAGCGACAGTACAGCATTGCTACAAAGCAGAAGACAATGTAGAGATATTAAATACTACAAGGAGAGGCACTGGATTAAAATTTTGCTGTGGCCGGGATTCGAATCCGGCACCTCCTGCTTACTAGGAAGGCGCTTTTTTCCCCTCTTCTCTGTGGGTAGTTCAGCTTCTTGTAGTCGCCGACTGCGTTTGTTCGTTATTGTTCGACGGGTTCTAGGCTCAGCTTCTTTATTACAGAGCGCGCTGAGCCACGGCGCCCGGAGACGCTTTAGAGCGCTCAGCTAACACATCGTTACAAACATATCGGCTACACGGAATGTCTTACAGCTCGTCTCCCGACCACGGTGCAAATTACTTAGTAACCTGCGGAAAACGTCAAGAGATGATAGTCACTTTTAGCCGACAGATTTGAACACTAGTGATGAAAACTACTCTAGTAATATTTTTTCTTCGGTAAATTATTATTTTTGTGTAGCCTTGCATCAGAATACAAATTCATAGTGTGTTGCTTATCGACAGAAATAAGTTGCATCTCTTGAATAAATTCTGGTTAAATGTTATCACACTCGGTATATTGCCGTCGTTTATGTGAACTGAACGAAGACTTCTCACGGGTTTAAGCTGATGTAACTTTGTTATATACTTCAGAATACATCACGTATATTGGAAAACCGCCTGCAGAGTTTTTACGGGTTTATTATGTCTTTCTAGACGGTAATGCTTTTGCTTTCGTTTAACAACCCACCCTTAAAGCTTTAAGTAGCCAAACGAGAACCTAACTGTCGAGGTAGTTCCATAGCTTCATCAGCTAGTCGTATACTCTCGAGCTTCATGGCCTATAATGTGTGGTTATTTTCCACCAACTCCGCAATTACGCTGTCTTGCACCTCGTAACACAGCATTGCAGTCAATAAACCCTCTCGCTTAGGGCAACCTCTTTCGCACACCAAATACTAACGCAAAAAGTGCCAAAATTTAGCGATACGCACACTTTTACCAAGCCTTTAAAAAGTAATTTTCTCGATATCCACCTCTTCTTCATCATTTAAATAATTAATTAATTTGTTAAGTTCAAATTCGGTATATGCTACTTGCATTAGTTCTTCATCCCTCGGGAATCAGCTTACTCGAAAAGAAACCTACTGTTCAGCGCGTAGTGGAATGGGTCTCGTGGTGACGAACACTTAATGTTTTCCACTCGGGTATGAAGCGCTTTTAACTTACCTATCGATATGCTTCTATGTGCATATACGTCTGTGTACAACAGAGGTAGCAATATTCTTGTAGGTCCACCAGATTCGCCTATTCCATTTACGTTTCCTCACCATTTCTGTTATAGTTCACTTTGATATGTGTCGATTTTGTACCATACTAGCAGCATGAAAACGAAATGCTTGTCAAAGTATCCGCCGGGAGGACTTCATAATGATTTTAAAATTGGAATATTGATCTAAAGCATTTCGTATCAGTAGATCGCTCGAGATTTCTTTCACAGTTGCACACTTTTTTTTTCTTTTAATTTTTATTATGTAGACTCTCAACAAATCGAATTACAAAAATGTCAAATTTCAGTCTGTAGCTAGCAGTTTTTTTCGGTTACCAAGTAATGTATCGGTACAAATGTTCATTGTCATTACTCAATTATGATAGTGAATATCCAGTCCTACATCGTCGCGTTACACTGTAAATATGCGATTGATGGGCGATTTAAAAAGAAAGAAAAGAACTGTAAAAACTGCAGTGGAACAGTTTTGCACATATGGGGATCGTGGAATATTCCTAAGAACAAAGCCGCGGTGGAGTAGCTGAGCGGTCTAAGGCACCTCGCTGCGGAGCGCTCGGTTGCTCGCCGTCGGAGGTTCGAGTCCTCCCTGGGGCATGGGTGTGTGTCTTTGTCCTTAGGGTAGTTTACCTTAGTTTAAGTAGTTTGTAAGCTACGGACTGATGACCACCCAGTTTGGTCCGATAGATTTACAAACATTTGAATATTTGAATTCCTAAGAACAAACGTATCAAATTTTAATAAAAACGAATTATCTGTCGTATTACTGCTTTCAGAAGTCCATTCCTTTATTGTTCTTCATAGTGTTCACGTTGCACAGTCAGCATAGGACAGAGAATATTCAGACTGAAACACTCTGAATGCCCGAGGTACCGGGTGGTCCTAAAATATATGTACTAAATGAAACGGCAGATAGGAGGGACAGTAATAAGCAGATTTTGTACAGGAGAAAAAAAAGTTCAAATGTTTCTAATTCTATGCGACCAAACAGGTCTAAGTCCCTAGACTGACAAACTACTTATACTAAGAAGGATTGTATTTGCGCTCGAACAAACACAAATACAACCAAATCGTATGAGAGATAATGAAAAGATCCCTTATTGCACTAGTGATACTCCCGCATCTGTAAAACTCTGCAGTCGTCCGATAGAGGCCTCTGTGTGTGCCTTGCCACATTGCACTTTGACCTGTCGGTTCGCCAGTAGGGACGGTGCAGTGTGTCTCCGAAGTTGCGTTTTGTGGTGTTATTTGTGTGGTAAAGCGTTAGATGGGGCGGCGATTAGCAATCAATCCTGCTAATGTATTGCGATTGTTTGAGATGAAGTTACGAAGAACCCTTCTTCGTGACGATGGTATTAGTGTAGAAGATGAATCATTCGCATGCTTTCTCGTATCTGTTATGGTACAGAAAAATGAGCATAAGTTAGATACTGTTGTTACAAACTCATAATAATGATAATAGGGATGATAATGACGAACAACTCATTGCAAGCGGTAGTGCTACGGTAAGTGCGGGAAGAGGCGATGTAATCAGTGGCACTGAATACTAACAGTCTTCCGAGAAGAAGGTTAAAGCTGCAACTATCGTCACGGCTTTTGATGACAATACGCTAGAGATCATGTACCATGATTATTACACAAGTTATAGTTAAGATATCTGCATTAAGTAAGACGTCTACAATTACATCTACAGTGCTATCTAGAGCATGATTGCAAAGTTTTGCATAAAATCGACACTCACCGGCACATTGAGGTGTACGTAGAGATCCTGTAACCAAACGTTCATACAGATATGGTTGTTCGAGCCAAAGTACTTTCCTTGTGAGTCTTGCCTGAAATGCGAAACACTGGTTAAGCAAAATATATTTCTGTCATAAAAATTGTAAAAATAGGGACATCCTAAAAACACTAAACGAACTTCATCCAAAAATTTAAAAGAAAGCTGTAGCAAAAGATTACATTTGTTTCCTTCAAGATAACATAGTTCGCCGCGGTGGAGTAACCGAGCGGTCTAAAGCGTCTCGCTGCGGAGAGCGCGGTTGCTCGCCGTGGAGGTTCGAGTCCTCCCTGGGGCATGGGTGTGTGTGTTGCCCTTAGGTTAATTTACCTAGGTTTAAGTAGTTTGTAAGCTACGGACTGATGACCACGCAGTTTGGTCCTATAGATTTACAAACATGTTTTTGATAATATAGTTCAATTCGTTTCGTGAGGAAGGAGAGGCGGGGGGGGGGGGGGGGGGGCGAGGTCACCAGAAATTTTATTTGGGAGGGGGTCGCCAAAATATTTGTACTTGGAGGCGGTCGCATATTCGAAAAGGTTGAAAAACACTGCTGTAAAGGAAACATCTGTCATTCTCTATTTTTAAGTTCTACGCTCATGAAATATCCCTACACAACAAAACATTGATAAACTAAGCTCTGGTATAAATCGTGAACGTCTACTGAACTAAATTTTCAGTACGGAAAGGCAATCTTGAGTTTCGGTAACGTGATGAATAACCGGAGTTCGCGACCGCAGAGTGTAAATAAATCCGGCTTCGACTGTTGGAAGGATTCCAGGGCAGCGTTGCGTGATTGCGGCTGGGTGGCGGGGCTGCAATTAATATGTGCAGCGGAGTGGGCAGGTACCAGGGGGAAGAGGCAGTTCATCGAGGAGGAGGACGCAAAAAATAAACAGGTACAAGAGAGGCGAAGAGGAGAGGAGAGGGTGCGCAACACTGCCAGCGGTGACACCTCGTCATAAGTGGCCAAACAATCGGCACAGAGGAGAAGTCAATATAACAGCAAAAAATAAATAAAAGAAACACATTAAGTGGGTCGAACGAGGCAGTAAATTAAAGCAAAGTAAAAAGAAACAGAATAGGACGATTGAAATGCGTTAAGAAGTCTGAAGTGTTCTTGATGACGTTTAAAAAAAACCGGTTGAACGATCTGAAAGCCAAACAAGTAGAATGAGTTAACATGTAATTTGTGGCGTACATCACTGCAAGCAGTAGTCCGTATTATTCATCCGGAGCAGCCGACTCACTCTGCTGCTAAAATTAATGCTTGGGCGGAGGCCAAAGAAAAACATTCTAAGGCGCTGGACATGTTGCATTAACACCAGTAAGAGAGATGAAATAGAGACTGGAGTATGTCAGAAGAAAAATGATGCAACACGAATTATAATTGAATAGACAAGGCAAGGAGGAAATATTCTTGGAGGTGTGTGAAAGATAATTTGTTCACAACGGAACGGCAGAGTGAAAAGAAAGAGAAAAGAAGTTATATAAGTTGCCAGCCATATAAACTACAATAAAAAAGATTCTGAAAAGAGGTGGAAATAGAAAAGCAGAACTATTTTATGTAAAGTAAAAGCCGGCCGCGGTGGCCGAGGAGACTAAGGCGTTGCAGTCACGGTCTGCACGGCCACTACGGTCGGGGGTTCGAATCCCCCCTCGGGCATGGATATTTGTGCCGTCCTAGTTCGTAAGTAGTTCATAAGTAGTTTGTAAGTTTAGGGACTGATGACCCCGTAGTTAAGTCCCATAAACTATACAAACATTTGAAACATTTGTAAAGTAAAATGGAGGAATAAAACCGTGCTATCGTACTGACCTAACAAACATTTCTGATTTTTAATTGGTTTACATCTCCCTTATATTGATATACTCTGTTTACTTAGAAGCGCGACTATAGCCGTGCGGTTCTAGGCGGTACGTCAGAAACTGCGCCGCCGCTCCCACCGGAGGATCGAATGGTCCCTCGGCGGTGGGTGTGTCTGTTGTTCTTAGGTTAGTTTGTAAGCCTAAGGACTGATGACCATAGTAGTTTGAACATTTTCTCTACTTAGTTTTTATGAAACCCCTAGCAATGGCTGCCATGGTGGAATAGCCGAGCACAATGAGGATCCGTGCTGAGGTGCGTGTGGCCGTTCGCCGTCGAAGGTTCGAGTCCTCATTCGGAAATTGGTCTATGTGTTGTCTTTAGGTTAGTTTGACTTAGTTTAAGTACTTTGTAAGCTTTGGACTGATAACCAGCCAGTTAAGCCCATACATTTACAAACATTTTAACATTTTGAGCAATGGCTAGTCTTTCCTTCTTTCCTCCTAGTACACGGCTCTCGCAAATATAGATGAAAAAACATTTCAAAAAATATGTTAAATGAACGTTTGCTTAAGTTGTTTCAGAGAGAGTAAGACAAAACTGTTCCACCACGATTATAGTGGTGTTATACTGCAAGGTAGCACTAATATCTGCCAAGGTATCCCGAATATTATGTGAAAATTATGCTGAATATCTGACTGACTAATACTAAATATTGAGTAAGTACAACAGTCAGCTTCTACAACCAAACATAGTGGTGATTCCGACCACCGAGATAAGCCTAATAACATTAATTAATATGCGCAACGGAAACGCCCGGGAAAACGGGAAACAAATATACTGACAAATTATGGCCCTGTCGAAAGTACTCCAGAAGGGTACAACCAAACTGATCAACTTGAATAATGAAATGGGAGTCAATCTGATTGCGACACACAAAAAATTGACTTACCTCATATCTTCTTACTACAAAACTGGAAACATGAAACAGCGAGCGTCTCACATAATGCAGGATCATGTCTTTTTTTATAACAGTATAAAAATATGCAAAAATGATTGATAGACAATAAGGAAGTCAAGGAATAATTATAAATTTAAAAAAAGGAAGGGGAAACTAACTACAAAAATGATAACGCGGTAAGCAAATTTAAAAATGAGAAATTGTATATTGTAAAAGAAAAACAAGACAGGAAAACATTACAGGAAATGAAATAAAAATAATGCATTACAATCATGGCGTGCCGCAACAAGTAACGGCCATCTTTACCGACAGCGTCTCCTTATTGCTACTGACCAGTGATCTCTATATAACCTGGATGTATAACTCTGGTGTCTGAACATAGAACTGTAACGTGCCTGCACATTCATATGTTTTGCATTGTCCGCCATTTTGTAATTAATCAAATGAATTTAGATCAGTTAATAGATGACAAATAATTGCTAGATTACCTCTGGATTTGAAATTTATGTCAATATATGAACTAACAGACTCACGTGAGTAAGGAATCGAAACATATTTCCTTTCCGTTTTCTTGTAATACTTCATAGCGGCCATGTTGTAATTAGTCAAGAAACAGAATGTGAACATATTTGGCTGGCACGCTCAGCTATCTGTAGTTCAACATACACGTTATATTGAGATCAATGCTACTGGCCAGCCCTCGCGCGCTACTGCCCGCAACTGCTCTCTCGCAGCCAGAGCGCTCACCCTCCTATCGAACGATACTTCCAAAGACTACTGCGCCACTTACAATGTATATCTGTGGCCAGGCCACAATATCACCTATATTGTATATATTTATTTTTTACTGTAAAACATACACAAAACAACTCACGTACAATGCAGAATGATAAACAGTACCAATTATCAGAAATAATATAAATTAACAGAAAATTTTTCTTGACCTTATAAGTACAGTGTAAACACTATTGAAGCTTACAGAGAACGTAGCCTGTAAATACTGATATACTGCAGAAAATGAATTATATAGGGACCATAGGGACCTTACAACAGTAGAAATTAATCGTGTAGGTACTGCAAGCAAAATTTCACAAATAGTAGAGAGATAATTATGCTTTCACGAAACAAATCAAATTAAATAATAAATCAATCAGAGACATGTTTGTCTAGATATAAAGTTACTGAATTCAAGGAGAGTCATCGAATTAAACACGAGTCATCGATTCCAACACGGGACCTCTCAAATGTTTGTATAGCTTATGGGACTTAACTCCGGGGTCATCAGTCCCTAAACTTACTAACTACTAATGAACTAACTTATACTAAAGATAGTACAAAAATCCATGCCCGAGGGCGGATTCGACCCTCCGACGCGGGAGGCCGCGCGATCCGCAACGTGGCGCTCCAGACCGTTAAGCTACTCCCGCGCAGCGCTTCCGCAACATTGATACATATTTACGTAGGAGAACCTGAGGCAGAATTGAAGTTTGTGTTGTGGAGGGAGACGTATTTTGAAATTTTCAAATGTTTGTAAATCTATAGGACCAAACTGCATGGTTATCAGTCCGCAGCTTACAAACTACTTCAACTAAGGTAAACTAACCTAAGGACAACACACACATACACCCATGCCCCAGGAAGGACTCGAACCTCCACGGCGAGCAACCGC
Source organism: Locusta migratoria (assembly GCA_026315105.1). NCBI lineage: Eukaryota > Metazoa > Arthropoda > Insecta > Orthoptera > Acrididae > Locusta > Locusta migratoria. The sequence goes on from CM048744.1 coordinate 447,049,141, forward strand.
GCGCTCCGCAGCGGGGCGCGTTAGACCGCTCGGCTACTCCACCGCGGCAGACGTATTTTGAGACAGTCCGCGTAATTAGATCTACTAGATCTACATACATACTCCGCAATTCACCCAAAGGTGGGTGGCGGAGTGTACTCACTACATTAGTTACGTAGTTTGGTTCCATAAGAATTACAAACATTGAAACATTTGATGCCAGATCGAATACCGCCCGTATCTCCGTCTTCCTTGGATACAAACAACTGAATGGAGGAATATATTCTAAGAATCTCTTCTTTTTAAAAATTAGTTGATACTATTTTTCGAAATATATCGATTATTAAAAGCCAGGACTTTTTCGATAAATCGTGTCTTCTCAGCGGAAGACGCCAGGGCAACGGTTCTAAGCTCTTCACAACAGCTAAGACGCTACGAGATAGTTTTTTAAAAATTTATTACTGTAAATTTGTAAAAATATGACTTAGAACACTTTCGCTTGTTTTTATATTATGAAAATAGCATTCAGACAAAGGAATTGTAGACTTGAAGAATTCTAATAAAACAGTGTCTTCCTAGGACCTTTCGGAGCTTAAATAAATTCAAAAGAAAGTTAGCGCTTCATGGAGGTTAATATATATAAAATACTAGGAAGTGTTTGGTTGTATTGTCTTAGTATTGGTAACTGAGCGATAAAGGGAAGCGTGCTTGCGTGGAGCATGTGGTGAAGGGGGAGGGACAGGCGTGCACTCGCTCCAAACGCACCCCCACAAGTTCAAGTTGCTTTCATTTATGTTTGTACCAACAATAATTAAGCAGTGAAGTAATGAAGTGAGTGTTAAACAACCCACTAAAAAGTATGGTTTAAATATCAGTAATGAAACAAAACATTTAAGTTAGTAAATGAAAGCTAATACGAAATTATTAGAATGAGGATAAAGTAAAACAAATGTAAATTAATAGTTCCGGGGCCACGATGCTTGTAAGACGAAAATATCTTTAACATTCCTGGTTCTATCGTCAAATTACGCCAGAGTAAGCATAAAGGGACTTTCCTGCCTCTTCCACTAGCATAAACATGAAAGATTTTACAAGCACAGGTGGTTTGGGATAATTTTTTTAGACTGATGGCGCGCTGATCCTACCTCCCCTGTAAAATTATTTAGGGAGGATATCTTAAGATGCGAAAAGTGGCAGTTGACCCTAGTCAGTAACAAAATCAGAGGTTTTCGATATGAATGCTAAAAATAAAATCCGTTATATTGTTACATAATGAATCAAACATATTTAACGGTTTTCGATTTAACTAAATATCGATGATTTTGAGTTTAAAAAATGTTATGGCGACCCAAAGATTGTGTTTTGCTGGCAGATCATTTGATGGTTCATCATATCCACTACATTCGTCCGCCCTCTTCTGGTTTGTTACTGTGCAGTACGGGGCGTTACAGGTTAGGAGTGTAGTGCCCTTAGAAAACAGGATTTGCAAAAGACATTCGACAGTAACGTAAAACTGGGTAGGGTTAGAGATCATGCGCGAGATTGGGTGGAAATGAGTAAAACAAAGGAATTTTTCATTCCTGCGAGATATTTTCTTGAAATTTGAACATTGTCCCCCGAATGCAAAAAGTATTTTGCTGACTCCCGCCAACATAAAGAAAAATTACAGTCATAATAAAATACTATTTAGCGCTGTACAGATGGGCCCTTGTTGATTAACTCGTAAGAACTGGTATCTATGTACAATGAGAGGACAAAAAGATTAGCCGGCCCGAGTAATTTAAAGTCCAAGAACAGAGCATTTGGCATGCTCAGGCTCGTAAGAGCGAGTGTTGCCAACTTCAGCTGTCTGTGCAGCTTTAACTTGCTGTTTACATCGTCAAATAGAATCAATGCAATAGTTAAGATGCAGTGTATATTGAGACTCATTGCACTTTATTTATTTTGGAAAACATTATTTGAGTACATAGAACCAGTTGAGATGTAAGTATTCCATATGGGTACATTTACTACAACGAACCGCTTCTCCGACATGTTTCATTGGGTGAGTGGATAGGCTGACGGTTTATGTACGCAACGGACGCGTGTTTGAACCCCACTGAAGTATTTTTTTATTTGTTAGACCTCTTGCTAATATTTTAAATATTAATTCGTTACAAATTGTGCAGTTGTAGACTTTTATGGGCTTTTATAATAATCCAATCTTTAAACAGGACGTTGTTGTTGTTCTGATCTTCAGTCCGCACACTGGTCTGATGCAGCTCTCCACGCTACCCTGTCCTGTGCAACTCTCTACATCTGAGAATACCATCGGCAACCTACATCCTTATGTATCTGCTTACTATATTCGTCCCTCGGTCTCCCTATACGGTTTTTGCCCCACACGCTTCCTTCTAATGCTTAGTTGACAATTCCTTGATGTCTCAGAATGTGTCCAACCAATCTATCCCTTCTCTTAGTCAGGATATACCAGAAATTCCTTTTCTCCCCGATTCGGTCAAGCACCTCCTCATTAGTTACGTGATCTACCCATCTAATTTTCATCTTTTTATTTGAACTCCTTATCGTTCACGTTTCACTCCCATACAATGCTACACTCCAGACAAATGCTTTCAGAAAGGACTTCCTAACATTTCAATTAATAGTGGATGTTAACAAGTATCGCTTCTTTAGAAACGCTTTTCTTCCCATAGCCATTCTGCATTTTATATCTTCTTTACTTCGGCCATCAGAAGTTATCTTGCTACTCAAATAACAAAATTCATCTATTACTTTTATTGTCTCATTACCTAATCTAATTCCTTCAGCAACACCAGATTTTCTGACATTGCATTCCATTACCTTCGTTTTACTCTTGTTAATGTTCATCTTATATCTTCCTTTCAAGACACTGTTCAATCTATTCAATTGCTCTTCCAGTCTTGTGGTCTCTGACAGAGTTACTATGTCATTGGCAAACCGCAATGTTTTTGTTTCTTTTCCCTGCACTTTAATGCCCTCTCCAAATTTCTCCTTCCATTACTTCACTGCCTGCTCAATGTACAAATTGATCAACATTGGGGAAAGGCTACAAGCCTGTCTTACTCCCTTCCCTACCTCTGCGTCCCTTGTTTTTGTGTGCCTCTGTTCCATTTTTATATAAAGGGTGATAAACTGCTAGAATCGTGCTGATGCAACACTTATTTTGATGTGCGTATAAATCCTCAAAACACATAATGTGAAATGCAGATTTGCCATGTAAATTTAACTGTGGAACAGCAGGAATGTATGTATGCATGTACGTTTGTGTGTGTGTGTGTGTGTGTGTGTGTGCGTGTATGTGAGAGTGAGTGAGTGAGTGAGGAGAGAGATAGAGATAAATGGAGATATATCAGTGCGTCACTGACATCGCACAGCATATGTAAAACAAATCTCCAACATAAGTTGTAACAAACAAGACGTAGAGTGATGGTTTTTATTCTTTGAAGAAATTATTCGTTTAGTAATACAGACAGGTTGTGAGCAACAGAAAATGCAGATGACTCGACAAAACACAGCATAGCCACTGCACTGGACGTTCTTGTGAAGTTCTGCTACTCCAAGCAGGGACAGATTACCCCCTCTCCTTTGTTTGTACAGGGAACAGCCACTAACGTAATTACCGACTCCAGCCCCGCTCTTTTTGTTCTTGCTTCCCTGGCGTCCGTATTAGCTGAGCGAGAGATTGCGTGGCTAGCGTGTGCGTGTGTGTGTGCGCGTGTGTGTGTGTTTGTCCGGCGGATGCGGTAGCTGGAGCCAATTATGTCGAAACAGAGCCGGCCGGCCCGCTATGGGCAGAATATAATTTTCGGTCATAATCGTGCCTGATCGCTTATGCATGACAGAGCGGGAGGGGCTGGCAGGCAGGTCGTTCAGGTGGGACGGCGCCTCGGTCGATCTGTTCGCAGCTTGTATAATCTGAAGTGGCAGCAGGACGAGGGACTCGCGCTGCAGAACCTCCTAACAGGTGAAAATTTCGCCATCTAGCTTTGTCGAGCTTCGACACCACTGGTCATTAAAACTGCTAGCCCAAGGAGAAATGCAGATGATACACGGGCATTCATTGGACAAATATACTAGAACTAACATGTGATTACATTTTCACGAAATTTGGGTGCATAAATACTGAGAAATCAGTGCCCGGAACAACCACCTCTGCCGTCGATGCGAACGACAGGTGACCGAGACGTGTAACAAATGGCACCCAATACCATCACGCCGGGTGATACGCCAGTATGGCGATGACGAATACACGCTTCCAATGTGCGTTCACCGCTGTAAACAGAACCCGGATTCATCCGAAAAATTACGTTTTGCCATTCGTGCACTCAGGTTCGTCGTTGCGTACACCATCGCAGGCGCTCCTGTCTGTGATGCAGCGTATAGGGTAACCGCAGCCATGGTCTCCGAGCTGATAGTCCACGCTACTGCAAACGTCTTAGAACTGTTCGTGCAGATGATTGTTGACTTGCAAACGTCCCCAACTGCTCACTTAGGGAACGAGACGTGGCTGCACGATCCGTTACAGCCATGCGGATGCCTGTCATCTCGACTGCTAGTGATACGATGCCGTTGGGATCCAGCACGGCGTTCTGTATTGCCCCCTTGAACCCACCGATTCCATATTCTGCAAATAGTCATTGGATCGCGACCAAAGGGAGCAGCAATGTCGCGCTACGATAAACCGCAATCGCGGTGGGCTACAACCGACCTTTATCAAAGTCGGAAACGTGATGGTACTCATTTCTGCTCCTTTCACGAGCCATCACAACTTTCACCAGGCAACGCGGGTCAACTGCTGTTTGTGTATGAGAAACCGGTTGGAAACTGTCCTCACGCCAGCACGTTGTAGGTGTCGCCACCGGCGCCAACCTTATGTGAATGCTCTGAAAAGCTAATCATCTGCATATCACAGCATCTACTTCCTGTCGGTTATACTTTGTGGTGTAGCAATTTTAATGGCCAGGAGTGTAGTAGACTGTGCAAGATCTCATTTCCGTGACTCAAGTATCTCTCGGCTATAGGCACGTGACTCTTGGCAAAACAATGCTAGTGTCTGTGTAACCGAAGACTTCCGCTGCCGATGTCATTGTTCATAAAATTCTTGTGGCCATTGGACAGCATCTTCAATATATTAAAATTCAACGACGATTCGGCCACTGCTGCAAGTAGCCGATTATCTGGTTGCCCTCAAGATACATACACTTTTAGTCGAGGGAAGTAATAATGAATACCACGTCCAAGAATAATTCATCAGCTAAACAACTGCCAGGACGAACGCTTTCCAGTCTCTTCCTGTTTAGGTGAGTGATAATGTGTTTTATGTTAATTCTGTAGCCTTTATGTTTACTATAATACTTTTGGGGGGAATTTTGAGTTTTAAACATTACGTCTAACTGTTTGTTAAATTGATATCGTATTATTGGGCAACGTACGATAGAAAATGGCGGCGAAAAAAATTATTTTTGTGGAGACCTTAGAAGCCGTACAGCATCTGAAGTGCATGTTTTCGTAATGAGGAAGTATAAATACAAAATATGATAAATATGGCGTGAAAACTTTCCGCAAGTGTGAAATCGAAGTTACGCAGTTTGATGTGCCCGTGTTATGGATAGCAAATCAGAAGGAAGAATTCGAGTACAGCATATTAGTTGTAGTTAGCTGATCACAACACAGCAACAGTGAAATTTAAAAATATTATTGTCACGAATGTTTTGTTGAAACAATTTCAGCCTTAATCTTCTGATCCAACGTAACAATCACCTCGGAATTTGCGATATAACAGAGAAATTTATTTAATTATGATCCCTCAATCCTGCTCTTTGGTTTCCAGATTATTTTATGTAACCTTGTTCTTTCAGTAAATTTATTATCCTCGAAATGTGCAGCATTTAAAATGATGACATATTAGTAAAATACAATTCTTCTTTTGACAAGCAAGACAGTAAATATGTTTCCTGCTCATTTAACATTCGCATACAAACACCCAAGTATATGTGCCGGCATGTGAGGGCACACCTCTGCCTCTTACTGTACGATATGCATAACCCTCAGTTACTATCGTGGGGTCATTTCTCACCTCAGCATGAACATTACCTGATTTTTCTCTGGAATGGCGCCGCTCTTGCTCAAAACGTTTTGCTTATTCTGTTAGAAGTCAATTGTCTTCAAGGAATCGTGTTAGTGTAAGTCGTGACATTTTTCATCCTGTTTACTGAATTGGTGTGTGATGTAACAATAGGTTGTGAATCTAATGGCATCGACAGACATGGTATGACAGCAGAAGTGGTTATGGACTATTTTGGTAATAATAATAATAACAATAATAATAAAAAAAGCTGCAGAAGAATGAAGCCAGGAAGACGATCCGATATAAGTGACTGCGCAATTAATGACTGTTAATTTCTTTATTGTGCAATAAAAATACTTTCAGAGATTAAAATGGCTCTAAATTAATACCAGATGAAGAAAATAATAAGAAATACTACTAAAATAAAATAAAAATATATTACAATAATCTTACCTTTGTATTTGGAATTGGAAAAATGTAGACGTCAAATTGAAGATGTTTTATATGAGTTTTCACCCTTTTTTATATTTGTAGATATACCTGTCGAGGGGGGGGGGCTGCTGGCCGGCAAACGCACCCCCCTCCTCCACCCGTATACGCCACTGAGCATACCTCAAAATTTTCAAAAGTTGTTTATATCCTGTTAATATAGGTAACAGTCACGTGGTTTCAAGATTGAACCACGCCAAGCGCATATTCAGGTACAACATGCCATCTATACTGGTCAAAACAGAAAGGGGATCAGTCGAGTTAACTAAGTTCTGAAGTATTGTCATCGACAGGATAAACTAAAATGGATCGACGTTTTGCTGCAGGTTTTACGGACTGGAGACAACATTACGACAACGGAGATAGTGGTAATAACAGACGGTTATGCAGAGGAGGTTGGTGTTGACTTATGTTTACTCTAACAAACGAATTACACAAGCAGTTGTGTTCAGATAGCACAGGAAGAGCAATGCAATAACACCGTGACATACTCGAAGCTATAGCATGGAAAGCCATACGAAGGTTGGAAACGGGACAGACTCAAAGGGAGGTGGCTGCAGGTATTGGAGTGTTGTTGTTCAAAAAATGTTGAAATTTTTGTAGAGCTTATGGGACTTAACTACGGTGTCATCAGTCCCTAACCTTACAAACTAGTTACGAACTAGCTAGTACTAAAGACGGCACAAATATCCATGCCCGAGGGGGGATTCGAACCCCCCACCGTAATGGCCGTGCTGAACGTGACTAGCGCGCCGCAGACCGCTCGGCCACTACGGCCGACTGATGTTGTTGTTGTGGTCTTCAGTTCGTAGACTGGATTGATGCAGCTCTCCACGCTACCCTGTCTTGTGTAAGCCTCCTCATCTGAGAATACGTTCGGCAACCTACATCCTTTTGAATCTGCTTACTGAATTCGTCCCTTGGTCTCCCTCAGCGATTTTTACCCCACACACACTTCCTTCTAATGCTAAGTTGACGATTCCTTGATGTCTCAGAATGTGTCCCACTAACCTACCCCTTCTCTTAGTCAGAAACACATTTTCTCCCAAATTCGGTTAAGCACCTCCTCATTAGTTACGTGATCTATCCATTTAATTTTCATCATTCGTCTGTAGCACCACATTTCAAAAGTTTTTATCATTATTTTGTCTGAATTCCTTATCGTCCACGTTTCACTCCTGTACAAATGCTTCCAGAAAGGATTTCCTAACGTTTAAACTAATATTGAATGTTAACAAGTTTCGCTTCTTTAGAAACGCTTTTCTTCCCATAGCCATTCTGCATTTTACATCTTCTTTACTTCGGCCATCAGAAGTTATTTTGCTACCCAAATAACAAAATTCATCTACTAGTTTTATTGTCTCGTTGCCTAATATAATTCTTTTAGCATCGCCTGATTTTCTGACATTACATTGCGTTACCCTCGTTTTGTTAATGTTCATCTTATATCTTCCTTTCAAGACACTGTCCTTTCCGTTCAATTGCTCCTCTAGGTCCTTTGCAGTCTCTGACAAAATTACTATGTCATTGGCAAACCGCAATGTAAAATCCTCGTCATTTTTGTAAATATCTTTGAATTGATGCGCGACATGAAAAAACACAAGGAAGGATAGTTGTAGAGAATTTTCTCCTCTACAAATTAGTTTCTTCAAATTTTTGTCAGGTCTGTCAAGCCGTTATTTTCATTTAAAATTCGTGCTGTCAAAAGGCGATCGCAAAGGCCCATTTTTAGTGTTTCTACCGTAACCTAAAATGGGCCGATAAAAGTCAGACGAATATACAAGATAACTCGCCTGTGTGATGAAACACAGGAAAGTTGGGAGCGCTGAGCACAATAATATTGAAATCAGAAATATCTGCAGCACTCCTCGGAGTACAAAAAATGTTCAAATGTTGTACAGCTTATGGGACTTAACTACGGGGTCATCAGTCCCTAAATTTACAAACTACTACTAGCTACAACTAAGGACGGCACAAATATCCATGCCCGAACCCCCGATCGTAGTGGCCGTGCAGACCGTGACTTAAGCGCCGCAGTCCCCTCGGCCACCGCGGCCGGCCTCGGAGTACACTTGCTGTTGTTGTTGTTGTGATCTTCAGCCTGAAGACCTGATGCAGTTCTCCAGAATGTTCTGTGCAATATTAAATGTCCTATAAGCAATAATGTCACGACCGTTAAAACTCTCAAGTCATCCAATGTTATTCAAAGAACCAACACGAACGATCGGTACAGTAAGTTATTCAGAATTTGCTTGAGGAGCATCATTCTTCTCAGGTGGGCTGCTAGGTTTGTTACTAGCTGATATCGGCCAACATAGTAATTGTGCAGATATGCTTTGGGACCTCAAATGGAAATCGCTGTTCGGAAGACGGCGTTTAAGGAGAACATTATTGAAATTTAAAGAACTAGAATTTGAAGCTGGCTGTGAGACGACTCTACTGTCGCTAACTTATGTTTTACGTTAAGACAAATTTAGGACTCGTACAGAAGCATTCGTTTCTCCTGTGTTCTATCTGGATGCGGAACAGAAAAACTGCCTCTCACCTCTCAACTAAGGAAGTTGCGGAGTACGTATATACACTCCTGGCCATTAAAATTGCTACACCACGAAGATGACGTGCTACAGATGCGAAATTCAACCGACAGGAAGAAGATTTTTGTGATATGCAAATGATTAGCTTTTCAGAGCATTAACGAAGGTAGGCGCCGGTGGCGACACCTACAACGTGCTAACACGAGGAAAGTTTCCAACAGATTGCTCATACACAAACAGCAGTTGACCGGCGTTCACTAGTGAAACGTTGTTGTGATTCCTCGTGTAATGAGGAGAAATGCGTGCCATCATGTTTCCAACTTCGATAAAGGTCGGATTGTAGCCTATCGCGATTGCGGTTTATCGTATCGCGACATTGCTGCTCGCGTTGGTCGCGATCCAATTTTAGCAGAAATGGAATCGGCACGCCGTGCTGGATCCCAACGGCTTCGTATCACTAGCAGTCGAGATGACAGGCATCTCATCCGTATGGCTGTAACGGATCGTGCAGCCACGACTCGATCCCTGAGTCAACAGATGGGGAAGTTGGCACGAACAGTTCGACGACGTTTGCAGCAGCATGGAATATCAGCTCGGAGACCATGGCTGCGGTTAGCCTTGATAGACAGGAGCGCCTGTGATGGTGCACGGAACGACGAACCTGGGTGTACGAATGGGAAAACGTCATATTTTCGGATGAATACAGGTTCTGTTTACAGCATCATGATGGTCGCATCCGTTTTTGGCGACATCGCGGTGAACGCACATTGGAAATGTGTAATCGTCATGGCCATACTGGCGTACCTCCCAGCGTGATGGTATGGGGTGCCATTGGTTACACGTCTCGGTCGCCTTTTGTTCGCATCGACGGCACTTTGAACAGTGGCTGTTACATTTGAGATGTGTTACGACCCGTGGCTCTACCCTTCATCGATCCCAGCGAAACCCTACATTTCAGCACGATAATGCATGACCGCATGTTGCAGGTTGTGTACGGGCCTTTCTGGGTACGGAAAATGTTAGACTGCTGCCGAGGCCAGCACATTTTCCAGATCTCTCACCAACTGAAAACGTCTGGTCAACGGTGGCGGAGTAACTGGCTCGTCAGAATATGTCAGTCACTACTCTTGATGAACTGTGGTATCGTGTTGAAGCTGAATGGGCATCTGTACCTGTACACGCCATCCAGGCTCTGTTTGACTCAATGCCTAGGCGTAGCAAGGCCGTTGTTACGTCGAGAGGTGGTTGTTCTGGGTACTGATTTCTCAGGATCTATGCACCCAAATTTCGTGAAAATGTAATAACATGTCAATTCTAGTATAACATATTTGTCCAATGACTTCGCGGTTATCATCTGTATTTCTTCTTGGTGTATCAATTTTCGTGGCCAGTAGTGTGGGTGTACGTGTAGAGGATTTCTCAAATAACAGAATGTATGTCCTGTGATCGATTAAAACGAATCTCGAAATAGTGCATTTCCAAAGGACACAGACGAAATAAATTCTTGTCCTAGTCGAGCTTGTATCTCAAAAATATCGTCATCGACGAAGCTTTACACCCGTCATTGTCTTACTTCTAAAGCGAAACTTCCTCAAAAAGTGAATAAATAAATAAAATGATAATGAATAATATAAAATGAAGTAAAACATGAAACCGGCAAAAACTGAGCAGAAAACAAGATTGGTAACAGAAGAACTGTAACTGAAAAATGTGGAAGCATAAATCACAAGACAATCTAAATACGTAGATAGTGACAAGATGATTGCAAATGAAGGGGCAAATTAACAATGTTGACTGGAATACACTCTTTCAAATTCTGAAGTCAGCAGGGGTAAAGTACAGGGAAAGGAGAGTTATTTACAACTTGTACAAAAGCCAGACCGCAATTATTACACTCGAAGGGCATGAAAGGGAAGCATAAGTTGGAGAGTAAGACAGGGTTGTAGCCTTTCTCCGATGCTATTCAATTTGTACATCGAGCAGGCGGTGAAGGAAAGCAAGGAAAAATTTGGAATAGGGATTAAAGTTCAGGGGGAAGAAATAAAAACATTGCGTTTTGCTGATGACATTGTAATTCTGTCAGAGACAGCAAAAAACCTGGAAGAGCAACTGAATGGAATGGACAGTGTGTTGAAGAGAGCGTATAAAATGAACATTAACAAGAGCAAAACAAAAATAATGGAATGCGGTCTTAGAAAATCAGGTGAGGCTGGAGGAATTAGATTATGTAACGAAACAATGAAGGTGGTAGATGAGTTTTGTTACTTGGGTAGTAAAATAACATGCGATTGTCGCAGTACAGAGGATATAAAATGCAGAATGGCAATGGGAAGAAAAGAATTTTTGAAAAAGAGAAATTTTCTAGCATCGAATATTAATTTAAGTGTAAGGAAGTATTTTCTGAAGGCATTTGTGTGGAGTGTTGCCTTGAACGGGAGTGAAACATGGACGATAAGCAGTGCGGACAGGAAGAGAATAGAGGGTTTTGAAATGTGGTGCTACAGAAGAATGCTGAAGATTAAGTGGGCAGATCGAATAACTAATGAAGAGGTACTGAACAGAATTGGAGAGAAAAGGAATTTTTGGCATACCCTGACCAAAAGAAGGGATCGCTTGGTAGGACACATTTTTAGACATCGAGGAATCGTAAATTTAGCTTTGGAGGGAAGTGTGTGGGGTAAAAATCGCAGAGGGAGACCAAGAGAGGCGTATAGTAAGCAGATTCCAGTGGACGTGGGTTGTCGTTCTTATGAGGAGATGAAAAGGCTTGCTCAGAATAGACTAGGGTGGAGAGCTGCATCAAACCAGTCTCCGGACTGAAGACCATAACAACAACACAGGAATCAAAACAGGACACAAAATAATACTTGATCACTGACAGCAACACGAATGAAACAATCATTTTGGAAAACTTTTCTGGAAATAACAGCGATTGATAGGAAATTTAATAAATGATTTTTAAATTATACGTAATATGAGCCAAGGCAAAACCTTCGCCTACTACCTGTGGAGATAGTCTGATAATCGAAAGCGTTTACCTTCGTAATGAATCATATGCTTTATGGTCTGTAATTAAAAATCTCTTACAGAAAGCGTTTATCTCTTCTCTTCTCTTCCTTTTTATATTTCTCTCCCCACTCTGTAATCATTTACCCTGTTCGAGTCATACAAACGTACGACTGCTGCAGGTAAAGCTGGAGATTCAGGGGGTAATGTAATGGCACTGCAGCACATTTCGTGCCCAGAAACCCTACTGCTTGTGTCCAAGGACAAATGTAACGCCAGAGTCACGTAAGCGGCTATTTTAATGGTGTCTTGCCGACGACCATCAAACAGCCTTACCTGTGAGAGGCGCCGCAGCTTGTACAGGCATTAAGAGGCCGGCAGTGGCCGCGCCATACATCACCGCGACCTCTTACCTCTGGACACTTTTTCTGGCGCGTCGTAAGCAGCGGGGACCCGCCAGGCGCTGGTGGGCCTGTTTACTCGGCCGCAGAAGACCCTCGTATGACTGCTTTCTCACCAGCATCCGAAGGAATATGCAGCTCTGAAATTCTAAGTTATTTCCACTTATGCAAACTGTTTCATATCTGTCATTGGTATTTCCAGTCGTATTTATTAAGATAAAAATAAATTTTTGTTTAATACTGCTTATTGTAGCATAGCGTGATTGTTCCTTGACGGCTGGTTTACATGTGTACCGCACAGTAATTAAAGTTTCGGCGTGACCAATATGCTTTGCGGTTAATGTCGAGAGGGTAAAAGACTTCTTCGGCCTAATGTTAGAAGGCAGTCTTCATATCAGTTCAAGGTCACATGTATAATACAATATATTTTGCATTAGTAATTACGATACGTATACCCAGTTTCAGCACTCACAATGAGACCATATTTTTTGGTATTTATGGTACGTGAAGTTCAGAACTCAAACAACAACCAAATAAAACCATTCGACGTAACTCTCAAAAATTCTCGAGGAAATCGACTCTAAAGTTTTATAAGTAACGGTAAGTACCAATCACTAAATAAATTACAGTATCTGCGGGCGTAACTCAGGTGGTAGCGCTCTGGACTTAAAACCGTAAAGTTAGTCGTTCGAATCCTGTCGTGGCAGATTTTTTTATATTTTTTTCATTGCATAATTTCAAAATCTAATGATAATTTTTACGAAAAGTGCACGTATTTTCGTTTATTCGTAATTTTCTATAATTTATAGAAGGTTATTTATAATGATGGTTTCAATAAAAAATATAAGTTACATTTTTTACAGTATTGGCTTAATTATTAGTTGACGACGGTAGTCTCTCATTGTTCAGTTTGCGAGGAGCTACGACACTGGTTTTGGAAAGTCATCTCCGTAGCTACTAATGGATTTCCAAGCAGCTAACTTACTGAACCACTCTTTTACGTGACGACAAGGTTTTCAGCTCATCTACATACACATAAACAAAAACTAACACAACACGTGGCATTAGAGACCCCCAAACGTTTTATCGTTTTATATAACTGAATTCTAAATTAAAAATATTCTATCACAGTGAGATTCGAACCCGGGACTCTATTGCAGGGAGGCTAGAACGCTACTACCTTGGCTACACTGACAGCTGCTAGGTTTTGGATATATTCGTACTTATGTGTACTTTGCAAAACTCCACAGTCGATTTTCTCGAGAATTTTTGAGAGTTGCGTCGAATGACTTTAGCTGATTGTTATTTTAGTCATGAACTTCACGGACCAGAAATATCAAGAAATCCTAAAATCCGATACCCATGTGGTTTCTTGTCAGTTTTGCAGTTCACGCTACAAAATTCTATCCATATAAATTGGACAGCTCTCAAGATGGGTAGATCACGTAACTAATCAGGAGGTACTTAACAGATCTGGAGAGAAAAGGAGTTTCTGGCATATCCTGACTAAGAGAAGGGATAGATTGGTTGGACACATTCTGAGACATCAAGGAATTGTTAACGTAGCATTTGAAGGGAGTTTTTGGGGTAAAAATCGTAGAGGGAGGCCGAGGGATGAAAACAATTAGCAGATTGAAAAGGATTCAGGTTGTCGTACGTATTGTCAGATGACGAGGCTTGCACAGGACAGGGTAGCATGGAGAGCTGCATCAAACCAGTCTGCGGACTGAAGACCGTTACACACTCAAGTGCTGAAATGTTTGTAAATCTGTGGGTCCAAACTACTGTGGTTATCAATCCCAAGGCTCACAAACTACATAAACTAACTTAAACTAACATAAGGACAACACACACACACACACACACACACACACACACACACACACACACACATGGCCGAGCGAGGTCTTGAACGTCTGGTGGGAGCGGCCTCACAGTCCCTGGCATGGCCATTCCCGTGCGTTGAACAGTTCTGATACTCCCTACACTAAATACAGAAAACACTTTCGACAAGAAATGATTCGAAATGGGGGTTAATTCTACTCGTATCTATTTAAGTCAAAGTTCTTTTAACCCTTTCGTGGTTTTTACTCACTTTTTAGAATATTTTAAGGTATCTCAGCTGTTACAGAGTTTGATTTGGATCAGGATTACAAATATGACACTCAAAAAATTTTAGCACATTCCATTTTTCCTAAAAAAAAAAGGTGGGACACATACGTCCCACTGATCATTACTGGCACCGATTTACCTAAGACTTTTTAAAATAATTTCTTAAGTTCTCCTGTCATAGGGTCTAAGCAAGTACATGATTCAAAAATTTGTATTGCACACCATATGGAAAAAAAAAAAAAAATCGAACGAGAGCTGTCTCGCACCTTCTATAATAGAAAATACAGATAATAGTAAACCACATACCGTGTTTTATTAGCGCAAAAATTTACAGAAAAACTTGTTTTCTTTGAAATATGAGTACTATAATATCGCAACATAAAGGCACTATAGGGCTACACAGTGGTCACTGGGAGAAATGCGTCCCACTAATTGTAAATTCACTGAAAAAAAACTTTTGAAGTAAAATGAGTTTTAGAAAGCGTAATTGTTGTTTGTAAGCTTCTAAGAAACATAAAATAGCAAATATACTTACTTCGGACATTTTCGAAAACCGATTCAAGGCACAATAAACTATGGTTACGGCGCGAAAATTCACGCGGCAGCACATATAAACAGTCACAGCCTCCTACACTGTAAGAATTTCAGTGCCTCGATTTTTTTCCGCGTTCTGAAGGGCCACCAACAGATGACAGCACTATGCAGAATTACGTAACTCGTCACCTTGTGGTACAAAATGTTCAAATGTTTGTATAGTCTATGGGACTTAACTACGGGGTCATCAGTCCCTAAACTTACTAACTACTTATGAACTAGCTAATAATAAGGACGGCACAAATATCCATGACAGAGGGAGAGGATTCGAACCCCCGACCGTAGTGGTCGTGCAGACCGTGACTGGAGCGCCTTAGTCCCCTCGGCCACCGCGGCCGGCCCTTGTGGTACAAATGAGGTCCGAAGTTAGTGGGACGTATATGTCCCAACAACCACGAAAGGGTTAAAGGTAAACTTTATTTGAAAAGCATTCAAGAGAACCTAGCACTCCAGTGATTTGCCACATTTTAAACAGTTCATCACAGTTAAGGTTACTGTGCTGCCAGCCATAGGGAACTCCTGTCAAGCTGGCAGCACAGCCTCGGCGGGACAACATACACTCTCGTCTGCAGGCGAGCCACGTCCACAAACACAGAGCAGGTAAATAAACAGAATGTTTGCGATCCTAATAGGCACCATTTCTTGTCGCGGTGCCAAACATACCAGCTGCAGAGCCTTCCGCCGGCCTGTGATTGGCAATCCTTCATATACCCAGCTAGGTTTGATGCGCCCACATAAGTGGCGCGATTTTCAAACGCTGTGCTTGCTTACTTCATCGATTTCTCAGCCACCAGTGGCCCCAATACTTATATTCTAACATTAAACAGCTATCATCATTCCACAACAACAATACCAGAGCGGGTACGTCTAGCATCTTGGCTGTCCCCTCACACAACACTAAGTCTTTCTCCGTGTCGTCCTCCATCTCAGCCATACGACTATGGAACACACTGCTATGTGATCTACGTCTTACCCTAAACCACTCGACATTCAAGAGGAAATTCAAAATTCACATATTAACGACGGCATAGCCTCCATTGTTACCCCTCTCTGTTCTTTCTCTTCATCAAAGCTTCGAATCTTACAATTCTATTTCTCTTCCTCTATCCAATCTACCTCTTCGATATCTCCCTCTCCCCATTTTATCTTCTTATGTCTCTGCTTGATGTGAATAACTCACAATCTATAAGAACATAACGAGGCAATTCCTAAATTGTACTAGGGCTGAAGTTCACAATTATGAAACATGCTTACTGTACTTTGCAAAGTCACTATTATTGTTATTATAATAATTTTTGATTCTTATAAATTATCTAAGTATTATTGTTACAATTCTATCAATAATCCGTAACTTTATTTTTTTACTTTAATAATTGTATTATACATTGTCTATAATGTACTAAAGAAATTGTTCAGCGACAGTAAGCCTGGTTAGAGGTAAGAGACGGCCTGAAGACCCTAATCTTGTCAGGTAAAATAAATGCATAAATAAATAAATAAATAGGTCTATGACCACTACATAGGCCATGCCAGACGGCTAGTACGACATTTCTTGCCTCACTACGAAGAAGAAGCCTCTGTTATCTGAAGACCGTCGGACATCAACCGAGTGGAGACCAAACCTCGACGGATTTGCAAGCTATCTTCAAATAGCAACATTTGAGTATAATGTAAGAAGTCATACCAATAAACCTGTGTTGAAGAACCAAGCTTTAAATCATAACAGTTACGCTATGCAATTTCTATGATCAAGTATTTGCAACATAACTTCAGTGGCAGAATATAGTACTTCCTATAAGAGGAGTTTGTGTTTGTGATCGTCAACGCTCAATTAATTCACCTCCATTGATGTGTCTAATTTGCACAGTAACACCTAACGTATCAAAATGCACAATACGGCATTGCAAATAAAGACTTATGTGGCACTATATACCGAGGGGACTGAGGCGCTTCAGTCACGGTCTGCACGGCCACTACGGTCGGGGGTTCGAATCCCCCCTCGGGCATGGATATTTGTGCCGTCCTAGTTCGTAAGTAGTTTGTAAGTTTAGGGACTGATGACCCCGTAGTTAAGTCCCTTAAGCTTAACAAACATTTGAACATTTTGGCACTATATATTTTGTCCAAACAAGTCTCCGTTTTTCCAGAAAAATTGTTCGGCGGTTTGTAAGATCGTCATAGTGCAATATACTGGGTATGACAACATATTTCTTTCGCATAAAAATATTAGATGAAATAAGACGAATAATTTCATCCGACTACCTTCAACAGTTTTAACAGTATTTGCGATTTACTTAGGCAAGTCTGTCTGGTTGCTTTTCAGTGAAATTTATGATCAACGGATCACAGTGATTTCCTTTGGCAATATTTGTACGAGTGAGAGCAAACAAATGCATGCAGCATGGCATTCGTCGAATACCAGATGAAAAGTCTAATTTTGGCTTATATTTATTGCTTCAGTTATGACGTGGGACCAGCAACAAATATATTTTTCAGTCTATAGTTGCATTTAACATAATTATTCTGCATATTGGCTATCGGTTTAATTGCACCGTCAGACCATCCGCTAGCAAGCAGTTGTCACGCTCGCTTTCCAAGTATTTACGTCAAAAATTGAATACACTTAGTTGAGAAGAGAGGGGACTGATTGGTAGCGTACGGCTTGTCGATGGTAGCCAGAAGAGAAAAAATTCTGGAACTTGAACTGTAGAATTAATAATTATATATATATATATATATATAT
This sequence comes from Locusta migratoria, assembly GCA_026315105.1. Lineage (NCBI taxonomy): Eukaryota > Metazoa > Arthropoda > Insecta > Orthoptera > Acrididae > Locusta > Locusta migratoria. The sequence continues at coordinate 447,067,087 of CM048744.1, forward strand.
ATATATATATATATATATATATATATATATATATAAAGCTATTGGTTGTCGTTTCAACAGACTATGAAATTTACACACTAAAGAGCAAAAGGGGGTGGTGTAGGCATGAGAATGCAGACACAGGATGTATGTAAACACCCAGAGGACGGTGTGTGGCGCAGACGTTAGATCGGTTACTGCTGCTGTAATGGCAGGTTATCATGATTTAAGCGAGTTTCAACCTGGTATTGCAGACATCGACTGAGAGATGCGACACAGCATCTCGGAAGTAGCGACGAGGTGGGGTTTTTCTAATCGCACGTTTCACGAGAGCACCTTGGGTATAGGTAATCCGGTAAAACATCGAATCTCCTACTTCGCATGCGGCCGGAAAAAAAATCTTGCCAGAACGGGACCAACGACGACTGAAGAGAATCGTTCGACGTGACGGAAGTGCAGCCCTTCCGCAAATTGCTGCGGGTTTCAGTGCTGGGCCATCAGCAAGCTTCGGCTTGCGAAACTCTCAACGAAACATCATCGATATGGGCTTTCGGAGACGAGGACCACTCGTGTTCGCTTTGGTGACTGCACGACACAAAGTTCTATGCCTCGCCTGGCAGCCGACTTTGGCATGTTGACTGGAAACACGTTGCCCGGTCTGATGTGTCTCGTCTTCAGTTGTATCGGGTGGATGGACGTGTATGTGTAGGGTGAATACCTCCCGAATCCACAACCTTGAACGTTCAGCAGGGGACTGTTCAAACAGTGGAGTGGGGCGTGTGCAGTTTGAGTGACATACGACCGCTGATACGTTCAGATACGACTCTGGCGGCTGAGAACGTACTTACACATCCTGGCAGATCACCTGCATCCATTCATGATCCAGATTATCTAAGATATCCACCAACAGCCGTAAAACTATGTTGTTTCGTTTAGGCGACCGGTTTCGGTATACAGGGTGAATCTAAATTCGCGCACTCGGGCTTCGCAGCGCGATTCCTCACATGCTAGCAATAAAAGAAATGTCTCTCCTGCGCATATTTCTGGCAGTAAATGGACGTAGAAGATTGAGATGGTTGTGTGTGTCCCATACGTCAGTGTGTTTCAGAATGACACTACCACACCAACAAACTTCTAGGGGATGTGCGACATGTTTTGAGGGACAAAGTGAGCACAGAAACCCATGCCCGGAAACGTCATCCAATGACGCAACAGAGAGTCGAAGTTGCTGGAGGGGATGTCTAGCGGCAAGAGCTGGAGACTGTAACTTGGACTCTCCGTAGCGTCGTTGAATGGCGTTTCCGGGCATGGGTTTCCATGCTCATTTTGTTCCTCAAGACGCCTAATTCACCCCTTACAAGTTTGTTGGTGTAATTATGAAACACACTGACGTATGGAACACACAGCCTTCTCAATCTCTGACGTCCATTTACTGGCAGAAATATGCGCAGGATGAAATTTTCTGGGAGACATATTTTATTGTTGGCAGGAGAGGAATCGCGCTGCGTAGCCCGAGTGCGCGAATTTAGATTCACACTGTATGTTAATACCACCTTCAGGTCATAGGGTTTTCCACTGTTGATTTGTATGGATGATGGCGTGGCCTCAAGATGGTCTTGAAAGACGGCTGTCTGCCGTCTTTTCTAGGTTTTTAACCCTGTAAATTACCTAAACTCACTAGACGGCCTTTTTTACTTGAAAGACGACCGTCTGTGGTCTTCCATATATTTGTTATAAAATTATAATTTATTTGATGTCGCTAGATTAGCATTTTGTTAAAACTAGAACTCCACTCTTTTCATGGCATGAGGAATAGCATTTTTATTTCATGTTTCAAAATATTACTTTCTGAAATGTTAGTTAATATTGCTAGGATTTTGTTATTTTAATAATTTATTATTGTCCCTGTGAGAAAGTGTACTTGTTTTACTGTTAAGTGGATGTGCGAGATTCTAATGGCTGTCTAAATGTGGGCAGTGATAACTCGCTTTGCATGATTCTCTCTGGCTCAGAGTCGATAGTCAGTCGTTACCAACCCCTGCTGTTGATGCGACCAAAGAGATTTCTACACCCTATGGTTACAAGCCAGTCGACGAGCCCTCTCCAGGGCGAGTCTCACGTCCCCACCACCGCTGTCTCTTGGCTTTCCCAGTTTCCGATAGCTTTTTCGCGCCTCCTTGCCGCTAGGTCTTCACTTTGTGCTGGAATTGTGGTGAGGTAAGGTTGGTTCTGCTTTTGTGTCTGCATAGATGGTAGCGATTTGTTGTCTAGCATGTTTAACTTAGACGCTTGAACTTAGATTCATTTTTCAGAATACATTTTTTCGATCGTTCACGGAAATGTGTTCTAGTTTTTCAATCCAGTGATTTCCAACAGATAAACGAGGTGTATGTGTTACTAGTTGCAGTTTGATAACGGCCTGGTATACTCAAACCTTTTGTGATTATGTGGTGGTGTACGAACTCTGTGTACATTCTTTCTAGCTTTGTGTAAAAATCTTTCTTATCGGTTCCTTCCGTGATTGATCTGTGTTCCACGTGGTTGATTCTTAGAACAAAGCCTTAAGCTTCCACTGTTGTTTGTTCCATGCCCATCACGCAAGTAACTATGCGTGTATCCTTCTGTTTTCCACTAACATTTCGCGACTTTTCTCTCCGTCCTATTTTAATTTTGGAGTTTCTTCTCCGAACTTGTAGTATGCACTTAGTCGTTATCAGTAATTCTCTCCTAGCCTTGTACAGCCTCCTTCAATAGTTTGCTTATGAAATTCTAAACATTTATATGGGCTGCATGCCACAGTTTTTATTTTTATTTTTCCGACTTTGTAATTATTTCACTTTTCCGGATTCACTTTCCGTCTCTGTGAACGCTCCTAATCGCATGTTGCTGCATTTCAGTAGCTTCCTTATGAAATTCTACGCAGTTCTAGGGGTTGCATGCCATAGCCTTTTTTTTTTTAATTTTTCGGAAATTGAATTTATACATTTTTAACAGTTTTCGCAACCACGTGGGTCCGAACTGCGACTTCCGGGATTTGCAGCTAGTGACCTGAATTCACGCCACTTCTCATAAAAACAGTGCCTAGGTAGTTTACAATCAGATTACATCTTAAGAATCATCCGTGATATTATGTAATGAATCCGATTTTTAACCACTTCACCTTCATCGGAGTGCGACCATGTAACGTAGCCGTGTGTCGCCGTTAGCGTGTTTGCTCGCGGTCTAATCTAAATGCAACTTAACTTTGATATACCATGCACCATCTCAAATCAGGCACGACAGACCAGAGCCATCTTCGCAGTTTTATTGTATATTGTGTTGTGTGGTACCTCCAGGTTTGCTGAATTTCGCCTACGACAGCAAAGCCTGCTTCTGCCTCGCTTCAGCACGATTTTGGTGAGTTTCGCTGTTGTATTGCGTGTGTGTGAGCGAGTGAGTGTTGTTTGTAAATCCTCTCCCCAGTAGCGTTACGTTCTGTGTAATTTATATTAAACAATGCTGGGCATCGTCAGTATTAGATAATGTAAATGGGATCCACTTTTATTGTATTAACAAAATTGGTTCCTCATCTTAATTGCGTTCCCTGAATAAACAATTTAAGTTCAGTATAATTTTGACTTGCCTATAAAATGTAGTTTTCGAGCACCTTCCCCCTTTTTATTTAGTATTGTTTTTCAACAGTGCTGAGAACAAGCTCAGATGCAATTTTTTATGTTTAAGTTCCGTTGCGCCATAAATGTTTTTCTTTAGCCACCTTTATGAAATGACTTTAAATGTTTTTCTTTAGCCACCTTTATGAAATGACTTTAAATGTGGTGGCTTGTTTGTTAATGCCTGTGTGTAATTTCGTGTGAGCTTGGCCACTGTATCGTTAACTTCCTGTTATTAGAGTAATTTGAACCAAGTCAGTTCTCAAATTGGGCAAGGGAACAAGGTTTTGCAGCAGGGAGTAGCCGGTAGTTCACAAGGACCTTTTGCTAATTTTACTGCTAAAAGATAAACTTTTTTATAACAGTAAACTTTTATGCTAAACGAGAACCCCTCTCGTTCGGAGGCATGAGGAATAGCATTTCATTTCATGTTTTTAAATGCTAGTTTCTGTAATATTGCTGGGATTTTATTATGCCAATAATTTATCATTGTGTCTATGAATGTTGCAATATGAACGGTTTCTCTGTGACGCCACTGTCCCTGTGAGAATGTGTTCTTGCTTTATTCTGTATGTGCATGAATGAGAATCTTCTAGCATAGGAGTCTGAGTGCATCTATGAGAATTTTCGTCGTCGGCTGCTGGCTGCTCAGTACTAGTGTTTCTCTGGCTTCGTATCGATAGGAAGTCGTTACCAACCTCTGCTTTTGATGCTACCAAAGAGGTTCCTCCACCCTTTGGTTACAGGTTGGGTTGCCAATGCTCACTCAGTTAGCGAGCCTCGGCAAGACGCGCGAGTTTAAGCTCTTCATCACCACTACGTTTTCCTGGATATTGCCGATTTTCGGTGCGATTTCCGGCCGCTGAAGCGGGCTCGTGGGCCATCTGGTCATTCTGTGTTTGCGTTTAGACGTGGTAAGACGTTATGGAATTTCTTTCCTCCCTTGAGATGGTAGTGATTCGTTGTCTAGTTTGTTAGACTTCAGATCTTAGGTTCTTTTTTCGAGATAATTCTCTCCGATCAGGTATGGAAATGTATTCAGTTTCATGTTGGTGATTTTGCATAGGTAAACATGGTGAAAATGCAGGTAACTCGGTTTGATAATGGCTGGGAATCGGTAACCTGTGTGAGACTAGCTGGCGGTGTATGAACTCTGTTTAATATCTTTCTAGCTTTGTGGAACGCGACTAAAATGCGGAAATATTTTTATTCTGTATAGTGCATGTGAAATATTCTTTTCTGTTTTCTTCTTCTGCGAGTGATATGTACTCCACGTGGTGTGTTCTTAGAACAAAGCTTTCAGCTACCCCTCTGTCTGTTTCTATGCCCTTCAGGCAAGAAATTATGCATGTATCTTTCTCATTTCCGTTAGTACCTCGCGATCTCCTCTCCATCTATCTTTAAATTGTTGCTTCGTTTCCAAACTTGTACTTTGCATTCAGACTTCCCCAGTAAATTCTCTTCTAGCCTTGTACGACCCCCTTATTAGCTTGCTTATGAAATACTACGTATTTCTAGGGGCTGCATACCGTATTTCTTAGTTAATTTACTCCAACTTTGAATTCATTCCATTTTTCCAGATTTCTGAAGACTGGACTTCGTCCATCCGAGTAAAACCTTTCCAATCGCGCCTGACGTTAGCTTCCTTATGATATCCTACGCATTTCTAAGGGTTGCATGCCGTAGCTATTTTTCTTTATTTTTCTGAAATTGAATTTTTTATTTTTTATTGGTTTTCAGAACCACGTGGCTCCGGACTCCGACTTCAAGGGTTTAAAGCTATTCACTTGAGTTCTCGCCTCTGCTCACGTCTCGTGCCTTACTATTGTGCATTCTTGTTCCGTGATCTGTGATTCCGTTGGTTTTTGTTCAAATGAATGCGATCTTTAAGCTCTTAGCCTTCAGTGCGGTGCGAATATGTAATGTAGCAGACAAGTACCATGTGTTTCAATAAGTCTGCATGCTCACGGTTTGATTTGATGAAAATTAATCTCGCTATTATCGCGTACCATCTCAAGTAAAGGAGGACAGACCAGAGCGACCTACGAAGTTTATTTCCTTATCTTGTGTGGTACATCCTGGTTCGCTGAATTACGGCTATGATAGCGGCGCCTGCTTCTGCTTCGTATCAGCACGCTGTGTTGTAGGTGAGTTTCGCTTTGCTTCGCGCGTGTGAGTGGCTGAATGCTTGTTGATTGTAAATCACTCGTCCGACGACGTTCAGTTCAGATTACTTTAAGTTATTTTAAATGGGGATGAATTTTTATTGTTTAAAAAAATTTGTTCCCCTTCATTTGATCATGTTTGAAGTAAATAAATAATTAATTATCAGTGAAACTTTATCCTAATTATGAATATTAGTTAACGAATACCTTCCCTTTTTATTTAATGTTGTTTTTCACCAGTATTGAGAACAATTTCAGATGCATATTATCATATTTTAATTCGGTTGGGTCATTAATGTTCTCTCAGCCACCTTCATGAAATTGTTTAGTTCGCGGTGGCTTTTATATTATGATTGTGTGTATTTCTCGTGATCTACGACGAATGCAGGCCACCGTCCCTTTGTCTTCCTGTTGCTAAAGTAGTGTTTGAGTCAGTCCTAAATTCTGGGCCAGGGAACAAGATTCTGTTGCAGGAGGTAGTCAGAAGTTCACGCGAATCCTTTAGCTGGTTTTACGGCCAGAGTTATATGTTTAAAGTAAGCTTTTTAACTGGCTCGTTTCAGGTAGAATTAATTTTACAATTAACGGTGGTCTTTCAGTCTTAACATAATACCGAAACCGGTCACCTAAATAAAACGACATAGTTTTCCTGCTGTTGGTTCATAAATAGATAATTTTTAAAACTCGACTAGCCACATCCCAATTCCACTACAAACAGAGTTCATACATAGATTGCATTCATTTATGTCCATTGTGCATTAGGACGGACTTGGGCAATTCTAGCAGGAAAATGCGACACCCCACACGGTCCAGAATTGCTACATAAGGCTCCAGGAACACTCTTGAGATTAAACCACATCCCTGGACAACAAACTGCAATGGACTCGAGACAGAGCCGTAGCCCCTACAGAACGAGTTTTGGGCTTTCTTTACCAATATTACTATGCTTAAATTATTGGAAGGCAGGAAAGGATTACCTAATATTTTAATCATAACAGTATCAAGTTCCACAGCAGAAAGTTCCACGTATGGCAGAATTTTCCTAATGAAAAAAATCGTTGAATTTTTGCTGGCTGTATCTTTACTCATATTTCACTCGTGGCAAGGAGAGTGGATACGGCCATATTCTACATAACATGCAGCCTTGCGGCAATAGACGCGTGGCATAAGGCGTCTTGCTACCGTCTGGCCAGCCGCTGCCGTCGGGGCTTCTAGCCCTCCCTCGGGCATGGATGAGTGTTCTTCTTGATTTAAATTATTTAATGTTGTTTGTAAGTCTAGGGATTCATGACCGAACCAGTTTGGTCCAATAGGTTCACAAACATTTGAACATTTTTTTTAAACCTGCCCGCTCCTTCGCAATTTTACGTTCACTACTTCAAACGACGTATGCTTTGTATGACAAACATTACACGAAGGCATTCTGCTACAGGCACGTTATAGACCGAAAATAGCCGCCATCGTAAAGGATCATGGTGCCGTAACGAGACCTTATAGAACTTGGTTCTACGTGCCAAACAGTGCTGTTATTGATGTCACTCATTCAAAATAAAGGAAGGAAAAAAGGAAGCTAAGGGTTTAACGTGATCATTAGGGGCTCGCATTGTTAGGGTAAGGATGGTCAGAGTAACCGCCATACCCTTTCAAAGGAATCATTCCAGCATTTACCTGAAGTGATTCAGGGAAATGACGGAAAACCTAAATCTGGATGGACAGAGGTGGATTCCAACCACCGTCCTTCCGAATGAAAGCGCACATATTTTAAAATGTTTCTATCAGTAGCCAGTACTGAGAGGGGAAAAATAGCCAGAGGTTGGTGGCTGATGAGAAACATGGCTCGCTAGCGGTATTATCGCTACGAGTGGTGCGGGAAGATTGGCTCCCCTGGCTGTGTAGGTGCCGTGGGCGAGAATTAGTTGGCGCGGGCCGCGGCTGACAAATGCCGGCGCACAGTGGCTCTCCCCAGACACTCGCCCTAAGCTGGCCGGCTAACGCGCCTCATTAATAAAGACCACACCGGCGCACGCCTTGCACCACGGTTCCCACCGACACGATCCGTGGCTTCGTTAGCTGAGGTTTCCTCACCAAGGTGTGAAGGGGCTAAGATTATACAGGGTGTTTCACTAAGTGTGTTTGCCTCTGTAACTTATAAAATAATAGGTGACGGGACATTTTAATGCTGTAGGTCAACGCAAGAAATGTTACACCTTCTGCGGAGCTATGAACATAGTTTATTGTATCATTTTCCAAAGAGTTACACCACAAAGATATATTTTTTAAATGGAACAATCGTTTTTTCTCTCGTGTATTGGATTCGTTTAAACCAGCTGCGTCCAAATCAATTTAAACTACATTCCTATCACTGTTAGTTTGGGAGCTACAACCCTTCAAAGTTCCGGGGGCGGAGGCTGCGATAGCGTAGCTGACTGGCTGAATGGCTATACCCTGGGGCACGGCCCACTGTCTCATGACCACCAGCCAGTCAGTTACGCTGTCGTAGCCTCCGCCCCCTAAACTTCGAAGGGTTGTAGCACCCAAACTAACAGTGATAGGAATGTAGTTTAAATTGATTTGGACGCAGCTGGTTTCAAGGAATCCAATGCATGATACAAAAAACTATTGTTCCATTTAAAAAATTATATCTTAATGTTGTAACTCTTTGGAAAATGATACAATAAACTATGTTCATAGCTCCGCAGAAAGTGTAACATTTCTTGTGTTGACCTACCGCATTAAAATTTCCCGTCACCTATTATTTTATAAGTTACAGAGGCAAACACACTTAGTGAAACACCCTGTATATTTGTAAGGTTTGCATTTATTATTTATTAGCTCAATTCCCGCTGCTTCGCAGGTGCAGAATTATCAAGTATTTTGATACAACTTGCCACCCCATATTGCACCGCTGATGGCAACAATCAAAATATCCCGAAACATTTTTTTAAAATTTAAATTCTAAGCATGGTTCTAAATCCAAATAATCGCATGACTAGCATCAAAATAGTCTTAGAAGATTTTCCCTTATTTCCAAAAATACCTAAGCGCGTGTTTAAAAAATTCCAATCAAAAATCTAAATCCGAAGTTTTGTCTTTCTTGCTCGAAAATTGCCTTAATAGCAACGTATTTTCAAATACCGTTCATCCCTTGTGTCATCCCCTTACGGATGGGAATATCGAAAAATCGTTGATGCCTACAGTATAAGATAAACATCGTTTACAAAGTTCAAGTTTCTATCGTTTGTAGACTCACTTTTCTGCGCCGTTTTCTGTCTTTTAGAAACGGATCGATAACGCGAAATTTCTTTCTCACGCTTTGGCGTCTTTGTTGGTAGTTTTGCTTTTCAAACTCCAATATGCACTTCTTTTTTCGTTATTCGTACGCTTGTTGAAGAAAAACATCAGAAGAATGTGCATCACGTTTCGATGTATATAATCTCTTTGCTGTTATAGTGTCAAAAGACATCGCTGGTCTGCAGTCCTAATTTTATATAAGCTGACGACTTTCAACCACTATATCTTCCACCCTCTATAGCTATCGACATGGTACTACTATGATGTACAACGGGAAACTTTGTACTGCACCAACACAGAAAGATCGTTCGTCTCCGTTGTGTAGTTTTTGCTGAAGAGCAAAATATTGACAGCCACACGGAGAATTTTATATAAGTCGGTAACTTTTAACTCCCATATCTTCCACCCGCTTTTTGTTTTCAATCATTTACCACCATAGTGCACAATGGGAGACTAATACCTACTACCACATACAAACACTATTAGTTTGTAATGTGTAGTTTTGGATGCAGAGAGAAATCTATGCACAAACATCTCAATTGATATTTATTTATAGTATGGATGTGCATATACAATTTCCAGCAATTTCTGTACAATATTTACAAATTAAGAAAGGCATACACAAGAATTTTGTTAACAAATGTTAATAAAAAGTGGTAGCAAGAGAGTCTATCCATTCCAGTGTTGATGGAGTCTCCGCTGAAACATCTCTTGGGGCACTCCTCCTCTATGTGTTCAATGGAATGGTATGTAATTTCACAGTCACGCAATGGGGAGTCTGAATGTCCCCATTTGTACATGAAGGTCTTCGTTCTTCCGTATCCACATCGAATTGTTTAAGTGCACACCACGCTATTCTAGGCCAGTGTTTTTCAACGCAAGGGGGCTCGTAAAGTGTTGTTCAGGGGGTTGCCGTCACAGGAGGATGAAGTTTTATCGCCGCGGTGGAGCGACCGAGCGCATTGAGGCTCTATGCTGCGATACTTGAGGCCGTTCCCCGTCGGGGGTTCGAATTCCTCCTCGGGCATGGATGTTTGTTGTGTCTTTAGCATAAGGTAGGTCATAAGTAGTTGTAAGTTTAGGGATTGATGAACCACAGTTAAGTCCCATAAGCTTCACAAAAATTTGAACATTTTTGAAGTTTTATCATGTAACAACCATCCCAGTGCATGCTTGTAGACTAGTATTTCGTTATAGAAATCATAGGCGTAAAAATTAAAACTTATTTTATATTAAAATTACGTTAAGTACACCATGTTAACTGATTTGTTACAGAAGGTGACTTTGATTTGCTAAGCGGTTGTTGAGGTGGAAAGCTGTCTCTTTAGTTTTTGTTGGGTTAGGGCACAATCTCCAATTTTTCTACTAGTCACCAAGTACTCTCAGAACTTGTGTGAGCGCATTGTCTCCGTTCTGTAGGTGTTTGCTCTGAAATGCAATGGCAGTTCACCTGTATAACAGAAGTTCGTAGATACAATTTGTAGCAGGTCAGTAACATTCAGGTTGAACAACAGTGGGTTAAGCACAGATGAAGTACGCCATTCTTGACTGTACATGACTTGCTCGTTTTGTCACGAAGGCACACGCGGAAATTCCGATTTTTCAACACGTTACACAGCAGTTTTGCTAGCCTTAAGAAGGGTACAGTTTGCTTTAGCTTTAACATTAGTCCATCCAGCCAGCCAGACTGTGTCGTAAGCTGCAGTTAGGTCTACAAATGCTACTGACTTTTTCAGCTCTTTCTGGAAACCAGCTTCAATATAAGAAGTGAGAGCTAACACCTGATCAAGGCAGTTGCGGTTTTGCAAAAAGTTCAAATGTTCAAATGTTTGTTAAGCTTATGGGACTTAACTACGGGGGTCTGCCTCCGTAGTCCAGTGGACAGCGTGGTTGGTTGCCACGCAGGGGGCCCGGGTTCGATTCCCGGTCGGGTAGGAGATTTTCTCCGCTCGTGGACTGGGTGTTGTGTCGTCCTCATCATCATTCCATCATCATTAACATGCAAGTCGCCGAAGTGGCGTCAGATAAAGAGACTTGCACCAGGCAGGCTGAACACGACCCCAGTTGGGGTCTAACGGTCATAAATGCCACACGATCATCATCACTACGGGGTCATCAGTCCCTAAACGTACAAACTACTTATCAACTACCTTATACTAAGAACGGCACAAATATCCATGCCCGAGGGGGGGGGGATTCGAACCCCCGACCGTAGTAGCCGTGCAGACCGTGACTGGAGCGCCTCAGTCCCCTCGGCCACCGTGGCCAGCTGCGGTTTTGCCTGAAGCCTGATTCATAGGAGAGCATTTTACTGTCAAATGTTCGATAAATTCTGTTATACACTGCAGAAAAAAAAGAAGTAGTACATTTGGAAAGTAAAAATTGATTATAATTAGAGGTCAACAAATGCCACCTGGGGATAGCAGCTCAACAGATGTTTTCAACGTTGTATCCCGACAGACAGCGTACGAAGAGCCATCTGTGTGTACCCTCTAAAGGGGAATGTTTACAGCCATAAGGCTCAATGTGATATCAACCTGTGAATGAGAGAAGTGCCGTGCAGCGGAGGCGCACACGTGCTTCCAACAGCCAACTGAACGCGTTAAAAATGGGCCAAATTGTGACTCGTGGAATACATGCGTCCAAGACAAACTGCACCCACCGCAGGCCTTATAATCTGGGGTACGACAATCTGCAATCTCCCGTCTACTTTTGGTGATTGAGGAGAGAATGGTGACCAGCGCTTGGTAGTGACCAAACTGCACTGGTCAGCAGACCCCGTACATACAAACTACTTAAGGGGATCTAGACGTGAAAATTATTTAAAACTCGAACAAAAAAATTGACTCGATCTGAAAGACAAATTTCTCCCGTTTCCAAAGATGTATGGTTTATTTACTTTTAAATATCATTGTCTTAAAGGATCTTTCAACAAATATCTGCACACTAGCCACGCTGAAGCTTCAGGCAAGGAATATCATCATAAACGTTCCATGCCTGCTACAGTCATAGCATGGCAACAATAAAGGCAATATAATGAGACCTCGCAGATAAAAAAATTACGTAGCAAATGTCTACATGGATGTACATAAAATCCTAATGAGAGTTTCAATAGCTCCGTGTGGCAACGAGTACCGAAAACAGTGTTCGTTGGATGGACAGTACTAAATATATGCGTGATGGATGCTGTTTAGGACAAATTAGTCATTCAACCAGAAAATAATATGATAGCTGTTTTGAATGCCATATATAGTCAGCGACTAATTGAAGCTGCAGAAACCACCGCTGAAGAGTCCAGAGTAAAGGAAAGAGTCCTGAAAAAGTCCGCAGAGGATGAAGATACAGATAGCCAGCAAGATTATGAAATTGAAATATTCTGAAAGTGAACATTATTTTATTTTCTAGAAACTACGTTTTCAGAACATGAGGTATATATATCTTCATAATGGTTTTAGCTATTTTCACCAAATTTCCTCCAATTGAAGAATGGGGCAATGTCTTTGTATTATGCCTAATACATTATAGAAATAATATGTGTTTGTCATTCTGTATATAATTTTAATGGTAATTTTTAAACAAAATACTAATGTAGAGTAATGAGGGTTTTTCTACTTCCTCAGGTATACTCCTAAAAACAAAAAATAGAGGCATAATGTGTTGCTACCAATGTTGACAGCATCCTGCCACAGTCCAAATGGTATTAGTCTGACCATGCACCAGAAAATGATTGCAGAATGCGAACGTGTATTATAACAACAGTTATTAGGCAGAAGATATAATTTTTAAACTATAACAGATATTTCAATAAATTCCGTGTTACAGATTGAGTTGATGTCATTCAGTGTTGGTGCAAAATCGTAACTTCCTCCGCATTGTAGATCAAGACCAATGTGCACCGAAAGCAAGGTGTGAAAATGCAGGCCGTTCACGTCCAGGTCCCTTTAAAGTAACATGCTAACAACAGCACACGCACCGTTGCGCGAGCGGGGCTCAAACCTCCGACGGGAAGCAGCCGTGCACTCCGCAGCAACGCGCCTTAGAGCGCACGGCCATTCCCGCGCGGATCGGTAGTGCAGAAAGTTGTAAGTCCGGTTCTTTTGCCATCGTTGCAACAGAAAGGCGCTGTGATTCTAAGAAAATAATATTCGCGCACGCACTATGCCTGAAACTCAGCGTGCGCTACAAGACGTGCATCAACGTCAGGACTTAACCAGTTCAGCACGTGTGGTACAGTGTTCCCGCAAAGTATCTCCGCAGGCAGCGGCGATCTCCGCATGTCTCGCCTTGCGGGGCGTATAAGGTTGGCAGCACATTCATGTCGCTGTGTAAGCTAGCGGCCGGTTCCACTGCTACTGGCTGCAGTTATATAACGAGATGGGATTCAACATTATTACAACTGAAACAATGAATTCATTAATTACAATAAAATACCCTGCAGTCACCATTATCACAGCAGGTGCTGGAATTGATTTCTTCTTTCTTGAAGGCGTAGTTCAACAGGTTTACATTTATTTTCGAATACTTTTACCGGTATTTTACGTGTAATCGAATGCAAATATTCAGTTATTGTGTATCGTTTTTGGGTTATTTTGATAAACTTTAAAGTTTTATGCACACCCCAAAGGAAATATTCTGGAGGAAACAAATCCGGTGAGCGAGGGGGCCAGAGACATCTTGTATTATTCTGTCTCCAAAGATTTCATCTAAAAGTCGTAGGTATTGTTGTCCTGTTAGAAAAATGAATCATTGATCTCATCTTCATTCAGTAGTGCAATAAATGGATAAATTATCTGGGAACAATATATTTCGGAGCAGACGGTAGTTTCGAAAAATATCGGCCTTATAATTGGCGCTCGTGTTGTGACAATCCATACCCCGATTTTCTCTGCGTGCAATGACATTTTTCTTAAGGGATGTGGTTTTTTTTTAAGACCAAATACGCGAATTTTTGGAATTAATAGGTGAAACGAAGCCTCATCCGTGAAAAATGTTCGATCTAAAACAGCATGTCTGTTAATAAATCGCTGAAACCATTCACAATATTCTATTCTTTTCGTATGGTCCATCAGTGTAATTGTTTCACTGCATTATTCTGATGCGGATGAAGCCGCAGTTCTTTGGTTACGGCCTTATGTGCTTTTGCCTCTTGTGATAATTTACTTACTGATTTTCTTGGACTCCGTAACATGAAGTCCGAAATGTCGAGCTTCCGTTCTGTTAAAACCGTGGGCCTACCAGCTCGTGGTGCATCATGAACTGTTGTCCGGAATTTGCAAGTTAAAATCACGTACAGTGTCGCGATGTGGACACCTCGACGTAGGAAAACGCAATCTAAACTGTCGTCGCACATGCTCCGTGAAGTTTTCTCCTGCCCGGAAAACCTCTTCAACTAAAAAAGCTCTCTGCAACAGTAAGCACTCTCACTACACTCAACGTATGCAAGAACAAGTAACAGCTGTAGCGCACACGCAACGCTACCCACCCTACTACCACTGCAGGTCCACGGAACACGTGCAGGTGCGCGTTGTCTGTGCTGCCAACCTCACACGCTCACAACGCGAGACACGCGGGCATCGCTACTGCGGAGACACTTTGCGGTCACGCTGTGTATAATAGGACGACAACTAACGTGCGAATCGTCAACCCACAACTCTTGCAGACCTACTTGTAGAGGTCAACCAGATGTTGAATAATGTATCCCAATACAGTATTTGGCATCTGTAAGAACGAATGGATACCAAAATCAGCGCCTCCTTTGCCGACCGTGAAAATTACAACACACATTGGTCCTATAGATTTACAAACATTGGAACATTTTTTTTTTTCAAAATAGAAAGTATGCAGGTACCTCAGTACAGCTTGAACTACAGCTCAGTAAATGTAATCATTTCATGTACTCCATATGCACTATTTCAAAAATAAATCTCCAGTGAATTGGAAAACTCCAAGAGGGCGTACTAGCTTTCATATCCGGCAGCTTTCATTTCATTTCGGCCTTCAATGGAGCAACTAAGGCTGTCAGAAAATTTGAAACTTTATTTCGTTCTCCCTCGCTGCTTCCTTCGTGTCGCACGAATTTTCACTTGCGGTTGCGATCGAAGTCCACTGATGACGGGTTCACACACCGAGCGAGATAGCGCAGTGGCAACACGCTGAATTCGCATTCGGGAGGATGGTGGTCCAAATCCATCTTCGGCCTTCCCGATGTAGGTTTTTGTAATTTACCTAATCACTCGATGTATGTGGCGGAATGGTTTCTTTGAAAGGGTACGGCAAATTTCCTTCCACATTCATATAAAAAAATCCGTTGAAACGATACAACAAAAATCAACGAGCCCGAGATATATTTTAATCATGGAGCGTTTTTCTCTCTCTGAACCTTAAGCTACATTCCCTTGTTTCTTCTGAAGAGAGAAAGAACAACGTTCCGATTCATCGGTCTATGTTCGGCCTCCGGTATCGTTCAGACGTATCCATAACAGCTCCTATTGCTTCATTTATTTAGAATGTAAGTATAGTGCTCAAATTTCCTAAATACATTATCAAATATTTTAAAATTTAATATGACGGGCTTTCATGTATTTAACATCCCAGTAAATGTCCTGGCGTATAAGTCAGCCCAACGAAGTTGTGTGGTGGGCTTCGACGCCATTACGGTAGACGAGATATCGAGCAGTGATTGTCGTAAGTTTTACTAATTTTTCAATCCTTATCATTCCACTTAATAATTAAACGGATTTTAGAACCTGAAATCGCGTTACCCTTTGTTAATGGTAAATTCCGAACTCCGATAATTTTCCGCGTAATATTTTTCCCGCAACTCTGTTTGGACACTGAAATGAAATTTAATGCACGGTCCCCTGCACGAAATAACTACGTAACGGATCCAACCCCACATCACGACGGTGTCATCCCTTAATAAATATGAATTCTTTATTGCAGCAAACAATTTCATTAGCCAATGTACCGTATGTTCAAAAAGGTAGACTCCGTCTCTCTTTTTATAATGTAACTGCCGCCAATATCTACCATTCAATCTTCCAAAGTATTTCAAAGATAAAAATTAATTCTCCTGTTTATTTATAAATTACAACCTCTGCAATTAGTATTCACGAAATTTAGACCATTTAAATGCCATTTCTATCTTGCAAACTACTTACGAAATTAAGTACTAGAAGTTAAACTTATTTCTAAAACCTCAACCTGCAAGGCAGTTCCATTATACCGAGCGTGAGTCCCGTCTGTAATGGCCACGCTGTCGACGGGACGTTAAATTCTAAACTGCTCTCCTTCCCCCTCTTTTCCACGTAACAGTCGAATTCTGCGTTATGTGGCACACGCGACACGTCACCTGATTACGACAGAGTTTGAAATAGGTTTGTACGGAGGTACAACAAATAAGAATGGTCCTAGACGATAGAACTCTATTCTACAGTGCACCGTGTTCTACAAAAGGGTGGCACTAGACGGTGGTAATAGATGCCACAAACTGAATGTTATGTTGTTACGCCTCCTAAGGTTGGCAGAAACGCCAAAGATATGCACGTACCTTGTTATATTATCTGTTGTTTCCGTGCTTGGCTGTAGCTGTGAGGTGTGGCAGTACTTCGAAGTTGTCTGTGGAAGTTTAAGAACGGAGGTCCATTTTGTAAATCTTTCCGCAGTGGTGGCAGATACTGATTTTACAGAGGTATATTATGTGATGAGTCAGACTTCTCTCACATTATTTCACTGTGAAAAAATGTCACCACATGTACTGATACTGTATTTATATGTATGTAGTTTTTTGCAAAGCTAATTGAACAACCACGACTTGTAGTTCATTGTTGTTTGATCTTTCTTGAAGGAAGTTTTTTAATAGAAGTCTATGGTTCTCATTTCAGTAGTTAACGCCTACACCCTCGTAGTTAGTTTGAATACTTATGCTACAGGATTAATGATTTTTGAAGTGTCAGAAGATAAATATTAGCTTCACAGCAGTGTCCCTTTTGTGAAAGAAAATATGGCGGTCCGTTACGTAGGAAAGAAAGGTGCTGAAAGATATTAGAACACAGTATAAATTTGCTTACTGTAATTCATTTGCACCAGAGTGCTTTGCTGTGTTTCTTATTCTCAAATACAGAATAATAATAAAAAGGTCTTTATTAAGTCAGATTTTTTGACGTAAGAGAAGTTGTGATGATTCCATTTAATGAGCTTGTACGTTTATTTGTGCATAAAATATTTCAGGTGTATTTAACAAATCCAGTAATTCGAATGCATGTACATGATATTGCATTGCTTTAGCTTGACAACACGTAATATATATATATATATATATATTGCCACAAGGTTGTAAGAGCATCACTTGAGTACGACTTGACAGGAAAAGGTTTGTATGAAATGAAGTTTTTGGAAAATCTACCGGAAAATGGGAAAATTTGAGAAAACTGAAAGAGCGTTTTTCAATGTGTTTGTGATTGAATTCAGCACTTTAACTGACTATTCTCACGGCAGGTAATTCATTTTTTGTTTTGTTCATTATGGTCTTCGAAAAGTTTTCAGTAAAAAAAAAAATAAAATAGAGACAGTTAAAAAGTAAAGTCGCAAAAATCGAACCAAGATCCTCTGTCAATGTGTTTCTAAATGTACACAACACTATAAGTTGAGAACCGTTCATTCGATTGCGATAAAATTTTCATCATCTGACGTTCAACGAAATTTGAGCATTCATATGAACTAAAAATTTGGGAAAGTTACCCGGAAAATTTGAATATTCGCGAGAAACTAAAAGAGCTTTTTTCAATGGGATATCAACATTATTCGTCTGATTGCGATAAAATTTGGCATATTTGACGTTCAAAGCAAGAGTAACGTTCTTATGAAATAAAAATTTGGAAAGGGACCCGGAAAACTGGAAAATTCAGAAAAAATAAAAAAGATTTTTCTATGAAATATCAATAACATTCATCATGTTGCTATAAAATTTTGCACATTCGACGTTCAAAACGAGAGGAAAGTTTGAGTGAAGTAAAAATTTGGAACAGTTGGCCAGAAAATAGAAAAAAATGCGGAAAACACTGAAAGAGCCATTTTCTTTGGGCTGTCAATATCATTCCTACGATTGCGATAAAATTTTCCGCATTTGACGTTCAAAGCAAGAGTACATACATATTAGCAACAATTGCGAAGCATTGCCGGGTCGACTAGTATATATATATATATATATATATATATATATATATATATATATATATATATATATTATTGCATCGTCAGAATAGTTTGACAACAGCAGCAGAAGATTCATTTTAGAAAGTTTCAAGTTATAGCACGTTACGACATCTCACAGGGAGAAACAAAGAAACTCTCCTTAAACTTTTTAATGTTATCAGAGCGGCAGGTCAGTATCCCGACTCGTGGCGAGAAGCAGTTTAGTACAGTCCCTAACAAGCTGCGTGGGAAAGACCTTGGAGCGGATGGTGAACCGCCGCCTTATCCGGGGAGCTCCTTCCCAGCTTTAGTGGGGGTTCCGGGGATATCACTCCACCTTCGATAACCTGGCCTTCCTGGAGCCGGCTACGTATCAAACTTTCCTGCTCCGGAAACACCTTCTGTGTATATCTTTTACTAATGCCTACGACACTAGCTGAAGACATATTATCCTCAGACAGCTCCACGAAAAAATACTTCTCATTTTCATTTAGTACTTCCTCTCTCCACGCTGTTTTAGATACAGAGGTCATTTCTGAGTATGAGACCGGCGGCCGTAGAGGTTGTGATGTTTTTGTCGTAACTATTGACGGTACTACGTCAATTATTAATTATTCTGTCCATTGTTGTCTGTTGATGATTTCTCAGTGTTTTGCTCCTCTGCAAGTCTGTCAGGGACAAAATGTGAATTGCAATTAACTCTTATTCGGTTAGATCAAAAGGCGGATAAGAGTGGTTATAAATTTTCAAGCCGGCCGCAGTGGCCGAGCGGTTTGCGGCGCGCCAGTCACAGTCTGCGCGGCCGCTACGGTTGGGGGTTCGAATCCCCCCTCGGGCATGGATGTTTGTGTCGTCTTTAGTATAAGGTAGTTCATAAGCAGTTTGTAAGTTTAGTCCCTTCAGCTTAAAAACATTTGAACATTTTTTAAATTTTCAATCGAGAAGTCTGTGTATTTCTTTTAACTTATCCCGTTCTGTTTCATACTTAACTAAACGAGGCGTAGGGACACTGTAGTGGGTTTTAAAGACATATCGAGGTATCTGGACCTTGGATTCGATTCAGAACTCACATTGTTGCCAAAGGTTACCGACGTGCAATCACGGTGCCTCAAGCACAAGTCGTAAGAAGCAGACGGGACATGTTTCTCACAAATTTATTGTGCCTTAGTGCAATCTCGACTTGATATTGGCTCTGCATATCGTTGGAAGTCGAGCACCATTAAGGGATTCAGCTGCCCACTGGGGCATTTAGAAGCAGCATCGTGCCGAATCGTAGTGCTGTGATTGCTGCGCTGTAACTGGGGAAATTATACGTAATTTAATGACGTCAGTGTGTTATTACATTTTCAAGCAACAAAGACAAAAACCTTCGTTTACAATAAATATAGCACCGAAAAACGTGTAACTCTTTAACTCCTGATAATGTTTATATTAGCCCTCGACTAGCAGATGCCAGATTTCGATGTTGTCAAACGAAAGTGGCAGAGAGCGATGCGAACACATCAGTCAAGACATATTTCACATTCAAAATCACTTTCCCATTCAGGCAATGCAATATGAAAAGTCACACTAATTAATATGTCAAATGATGATATGGTTATGTCAACGTCTTAATTTGCTTTTTGCCAAACATGTTGCAACACAGGCTTCTGCTTTAAAGAAGAAAACTTTTTCTATCACAGAGTGAAGGTCAGGGATTTGATTAATGCTCCGTATGCCTTAAACTTGAAACGGCAAACTTACACAATACAAATAGTATTAGGACGAACATCATCTGTAAGGACGGATTATTGAGAGATTCTAATCATCTCTTGCTGATGTTACCCTTGGACGACCTTGGCCTATCTTACTTTTAGCGGTCCCTGTTTTGTTTGAAATACCGTTCAGATCCTGGAAATTACACTTTGGAACACTCCAATAGCTGCAGTCACCTCTGTCTGTGCGAGTTCCGCTTGAACATTCCTATGGCTCTCCACGCCAATACCTGCTCACTACACTTTCTGAACCCAACTGCTTGTGTAATTCGTTTGGTAGAGTACACACAAGTCAGCATGAAACCAGTATGCAGCAACTTTCTATTATTACCATTATCTCGGTAGCCGTAATGTTGTCTGCACTCCTTAGAACCGACAGGGAGACGTGGTACCATTTTGGTTTATTCAGCTGATGACAATATTTCAGAACGTAGATATCTCAACTGATTCCCTAATTCTTTTGATAAGTGGAGCAGCATACATTAAAATTTAGTTCCTTTTCACACATACTTTTTCTTTTTGCAATGGAGATTTGCTTTTATCAGAAGGATGTTTGTCCACGAAACATAGAAGGATCAACACAGAGTGTCTTCCCATTGTATAATCAGTGACTGTGTGCTTCTTGACGACATGATTAGCACGAACTGTAGAATTTTCATCCTGTAGGAAATTTTGTGCTATGAATTGCTCCCAACCAATTACCTCAAGTGTGTGCGTCCTATGAAAGTGAAAATAGTGAAATCTATCTTTCGTTGATCGTCTTTTAGTTTACACAAGCGCATCTGTAATGTTTCTTGCAACTGATTTGGTTGTGGATTTTCCTTTATGATAAATTTTTTTATGTTTTATACAGGGTTTACAATCTTCGAGGACTTGTAGCGGGACTTTTGACAAGGAATCCTACATCTAGAAAGGTAGTCCATTTCTGACTCGCTGAAATAAATCTCTTCTAGTGCAAAATCTTAGCCTACCATATTTTGGAAGGAGGCAGTATGGACCAAACGGACAACAAAATATCTGGAAAACTCGGGCTGTAATCATGACAAGTTCTGACTTACATTCTGCGTCAGGGTTTCTTTATGAAATCTTTGCCTAATTAAAATGGCTTAAGGCCAGGCGCGCATAGCGATTTTCCGACGCGCGATTTCTTTGTCGCAAGAATGGAACACGGCGGCTCGATTATGAGCGCGCGAACGTGCGACAAAAAAGTAGCGGCGATTTAAAAGACGCAACCGGCCCCATTTGACGCGCGACGCGACTATCGCAGGTGCGGAATGAATCACAGGCAACAGCACGGGGCCGCGCGCACTGGCGACGCGATTTCTCAGTCGCTCCCGCTCTGCGTTGCATACGAGTGAGTTTCAGGATTGCCAACGTCAGTGGTTTACCACCGAATCTGGTGGTTTTTTTAAAGCCGACGGTGGGAAAAGGTTGAAGAAGTAATATAATGCTAATTTGAAATTATTAACGAATATGGACAGATAAATGACTAGGAAATGTATCACATTATTGGATAAAATGTAAAATTCTTAAGAGTTCAAAGATATTAACAATGGTATGACTCATTGCTCATTGTTGTAGGCTGTTAGTTCTGTGTTGACTTCTCCAATCTCCACGGAGAGGAAGTGTTGTACTTGCATCACACACTGACATTGTGTTAATGGTATGTATTTGTTGCTACAGCACTTTATCAGATTTTTCTTGCTGTGAAAATGACTGAACATTGCAGACACTTAATATGTGACTGTACTTTCACTGTTAACTTTCTTTTTTCTCAGATGTGATTACATTGGAATATAGCTGAAATCTAGATCTTCTGACATAAAATAAAGACAATAGAATGACTGACGCTGACCTCCTTTCCAGACTGGATTACTTTCTGTTTTCAAGTTCAAATATTTCACAATTTGCTGTCTGTACCCAACAAGCATTGCAATGGCTCAAAGTAATTATTGTTTGTTTTTATATATAACATGTTTACTGAAGTGCTTTTCAATAAATTATATTTTTTTGTATTTCTGTCTGGTGTGTATACAGATAAGTCAGGTACATAAAAACTCCTCCTTTAAAATGCATAGTTGCGTCCAAATTTCAAATCAAACGGTCAAGAACAAACGAATAGACAGTGTTTTTTTTTTTTTTTTTTTTTGCATGGGAACTTCGGAAAGTTCGGTGGTCTTTGGGGGGATTTTACGGTCAGTTCGGTGGTTTTTATCATGACCTCGTTGGCAACCCTGGTGAGTTTAGTGCGCCAGCAGCATGTGTGATAACGAGAGTTGTGCTACGGATGACATTGTAGATTGTGTTGTCGATCCAGAAAGACTGATTACAGAAGCAGAAAAGCGACCAGTTCCCTGCAATAGGAAATTAAAAGAATGTACAGTGATCGCAATTGGAAAGAGAAACTATGGGGAGAAGTATGCTGCAGCCTAATTAGGAACTGAACTGTCTGCACCAGAAAAGAATGGAATAACAAAGGTATTTCATGTTTCACTTATTTTATTCATTCATGTAGACATCACAATTATAACAGTTTAAATTTTTTCATATTGCTACGGTGGCTGCTGATCCTTGTGGAGTCACAAAGTAGTTTGCAAAATAATCCCTTATCTGCATACCACACGCATCGGTCTTCATTCCTACAGGCTCACAGCTTTGCAGAAGGCATTCGTGCGATTTTTCTTGATGTATCTTATCAGTAGTGTAAAATGATAACAATTGTCGAATGAAATGATTTTCTTGATGTATACCGAGCGAGGTGGCGCAGTGATAACACACTGGACTCGCATTCGGAAGGATGGTGGTTCAAATCCACCTCCGTCCATCCAGATTTAGGTTTTCCATGATTTCCCTAAATCACTCCAGGCAAATGCCGGGATGGTTCCTTTGAAAGGGCATGGCCGATTTCCTTCCACATCCTTACCCAAATACTCCGAGCGTAAGCTCCGTCTCTAATGACAACGCTGTCGACGGGACGTTAAACTTCAAGCTTCCTTCCTTCCTTCTTGATGTATCTGATCAATAATGTAAGAGGGAAATAAAAACTATTGAATGAAATAATGTGTGCTACCCTCAAAGTTACTGGTAAGCGCTCCTCAGGTGGTACACGCTTCCTCCATGTCGTATCTTGTTTTGTTACATTCGGTCCTACTGGTTGAAGCAGTGTATCAAAACTATCCTTACTCATTCCATAGTATTGAAAGCATTTACTTGGGTAGTTTTGTAACTCTTCGTGTAATTTGTAAAACTGGTCTTACACTAGCCTTTGACATACAATCGGATTTACCCAGTAACGACATTTGCGCTGTTTCCTCGCTCTTCTTCGTAGTAAAACCGCCACCAAAAATGCTGTTTCGATTAAATCCACGCTAGTACTGAGAGTAGCTGCGATTTTTTGTCGCTGTGTGCGCAGCACAATGTACTGCCGCGACAGCGATTTTTTTGTCACCGCGACTGAAAAATCGCGTGTGCGGGCCTAGCCTAAGGGCGGGCGCAAACGGAGACTTTTTGTCGCGCAACTGTCTCGTCTTTTCCGCAGAGACTGTACAATCACGTGGAAGAGCGCACATGGAGCGACGCGACGGCGACACAACTTTTCAGTTGCTGTGGCCGCCGACAGAAGGGCGACGAAACTGACTCTGTCCAATCTACTGTCCCACGGGCTATACGTGCGCGCGTACACGGGCGACAATGTAGTTGCCGTCTCTCTGTTGTCTGCAACTGCAAACTTTCAAGTCTGTAAAATGGCTGTTGTGAGGGATGAAGAAATCGATAGTGAATTGCTCATAAATGAAGTAGAAAAGAGGCCTGCATTGTTCAATAAAACTTTAAAAGATTATTCTGATGCTAATTTAAAAAGCAAACTATGGGAAGAAGTGTGTGTAAACGTATGGAGTACGACCTGGGGACAATTCTCCACAAAAAAGTAGGTAAGTTTTTATTTTACAAAGCTGCTTTTATTGATACATTTTTAACATGGTTACTATAATTACACTTCTTGATAATGTTTTGTGGATAAAACAAGTAAGTTTTTCAATTTTGTTGAGTCGTAATGAAATCAAAGTCCATCGTACTGCCACGGAACAGATCCTCCACGCGACGTAAAATAGGTTGCAAAATAGTTGCGTATATTGACAGCAGATGTAGTTCTACCCTGGGGTTCAGTGTCTATACTCTGCAGTGGACATTCATAAGCCATATCTGTAAAGTAGTTTCTCTCTCTCTCTTCTGCGCACAAAATTGTGAAGCACACAACATGCTTTGATTATTGTATCGCAGTAATCGAGGGTAGCATCAAGAGGTCACTACAGAAACGCATGAAAATGAGTCAGCTGTCAGGACACAGTTGCTCATTGCGTGCGAGCTCTCAAAAACCGAAGCAACAGGAAAGCAACAAAAACGAAATATTCACAGAATATATGACATCAACTGCGATTGGGCAAAGCTGAAAATGTGTACCCAGCCGGGATTCGAACCCGGGTCTCATGTTTTTTAGGCAGTTGTGCTGACCCCTACACCACTGGGGACACAGTGATCACCGCACCTGCAAGGACTACCTTAAGCTCGCCTCCCGTCAGATACAAATTCCCACCTTCGCCCTTACTCTTATGGGAATTAGTTTCATAACTACGAGTTTGAGTACTGTGGGCAGGGCGAAGCTGGGAATCTGTATCTGACGGGAGGCGAGCTTAAGGTAGTCCTTGCAGGTGCGGTGATCACTGTGTACCCAGTGGTGTAGGGGTCAGCGCAACTGCCTAGAAAGCAGGAGACCCGGGTTCGAATCCCGGCTGGGTACACATTTTCAGCTTTGCCCAATCGCAGTTGATGTCATATATTCTGTGAATATTAAATAATAACAACTGCAGGATCAGAAGTGGCGTCTGTTCTTTCGGAACAGACGCCACATGTATATATAAAAACGAAATAGTTGCGCGACACAAAGTATTCCGTGTGTGCCCGCGCTAAGGATAAAAAAGAATCGTAAATTCGACATACAAATGGAACAGTGCGTTAACAATACATGCTAGAAACTGGTGTGAAAATTTCAGAGTTCCAGTTACAACAGTTGCAGAGAGGTAGGTACATGAAGGTGACATATGTTAGCAGTGTCGTTGGGCCTCCACTTACGGCACGGCGCGGCGCGCCTGCCGCCCCTCGCAGCAGATACCGGGGTGTGTCCCCTGGCGCCAGATACGGCGGCCGCTATCTCGTCCTCGCCCCCGGCTACCCTCCTCCGCCGCCGGCTCCCCGTGGAGATAGGGCGTCCTTATTGATGGCGCACACACGGGCCGTCCCAAGCACTAACGAGCAGTCGCGCGCCCCGCAGGTATTCAGGCGGGGCGTCAACGAAACGCCAGCGCTGCACCCTTCCCTACCCTCTCCTACCACCAGAACCGAAACTCTAGCTGCAGGCGGCTGGCCCGAGATCAGCGTGCCAGCCGCTTCTCCCTGCTGTGTACTAAACACACACTGACGGAAATTAAAATTACTAGGCCCTCTTAGACTTCTTCAAGCCACTTAGTCCAGTCAAATAAGCCGAAAAAAGGCGTCAACCTCGGAATGAGAGGTAACAAGCTGAATATTTACATGAGCTTTTGTTTTGGAATTCTAAGTGATGTGTCAAAAGTCTCATAAAATCTCGTGTCCGCGTCTTAAGATGTTAAAGGTCAAAGGTCACGAAACTCAGTTTTACGCAAATATCTCGCTTCCTAAGCGTTTAATGATATTTGCATCTCGGATAAAAGTTGTAGAGCATGAAATTCTCTACAATTTTTGCTTTAATCATCTTTTTGTGCAATTCATAGTCTTTTTTTTCTTTTTTTTTCTTTTTATTTTTTTTTTATTTTTATTTATTTATTTATTTATTTATTTTTTTTTTAGATAGAGCGCGGAGAGCGCACAGGTCACAGCGCTCAGACATATAAGAGAAATCCCAGTCAATGGTACGTTGTTTAAAGTTAATACATCATTGCAACAATTACAATAACAAACCTTCATTCTTTATGAATTGTGTTCAATATTTCTTAATCCTATTCATATATCAAAAAGATTTGTTTAATAATATTTACTTATTTCTTGAAATTATTAAGCTATGAAGCCAAATACTTCAAGTATATTTTAATTATATTCTAACATTTCTTCATTATGTTTCATGTAGAAAAGAATACAATTAAGATATATTTGAAGTATTTGGCTTCAAAAACTTAATAATTTCAAGAAACAAGTAAATATTATGAAACAAATCTTTTTGATTTATGAATAATATTAAGAAATATTGAACACACTTCATAAAGATTCAAGGCTTGTTATTGTAATTGTTGCAATGATTTATTAACTTTAAACAACGTACCATTGACTGGGATTCCTCTTATATGTGTGATCCCTGTGACCTGTGCGCTCTCCGCGCTCTATCTAAAAAATGATGAAATCCACAAAAAAAAGTTTAAAACAAAAATTGTAGAGAATTTCATGCTCTACAACTTTTATCCGAGATGCAAATACCATTTAACGCTTAGGAAGCGAGATATTTGCGAAAAACTGATTTTCGTGACCTTTGACCTTTAACATCTTAAGACGCGGACACGAGATTTTATGAGACTTTTCACACATCATTTAGAATGCCAAAACAAAGGCTCATGCAAATATTCAGCTTGTTACCTCTCATTCCGAGGTGAAACCCTAATTTGACTGGACCAACTGCCGGCCGCAGTGGCCGAGCAGTCTGCGGCGCGCCAGTCACGCTCTGCACGGCCACTACGGTCGGGGGTTCGATCCCCCCTCGGACATGCATATTTGCGCCGTCCTTAGTATTAGCTAGTTCATCACCACGTTTACATGGGCTCCCAAAACCGAATTTCGTAAACCGATTTCCCAATTCCGCTTTTGGTTGGTCATGTAAACACTCCAAAATCGATTCTGGAAATCCACTTCTCTAGAGCGGTTTTTCAGTCCCAAAAAAAAAATCTTCAAATTTTTGTAGAACTTATGCGACTTAATTACGGGGTCATCAGTCCCTAAACTTACAAACTACTTACGAACTAGCTAAGACTAAGGACGGCACAAATATCCATGCCCGAGGGGGGGATTCGAACTCCCGACCGTAGTGGCCGTGAGAACGTGACTGGAGCTCCTCAGTCCCTTCGGCCACCGCGGCCGGCTCCAGTTATATAATCGCTTTTCGTGCCCTTGTAAACGCAACCGATTTTGAAGCGTTCTAGGCTTGTCAGATTATGTTTTTTTTAAATGTTCAAATGTTTGTAGAACTTATGGGACTTAACTACGGGGTCATCAGTCCCTAAGCTTACAAACTACTTAAGAACTATAAGGACGCCACAAATACCCATGCCCGAGGGGGGATTCAAACCCCCGACCGTAGAGGCCGTGCAGACCGTGACTGAAGCGCCTCAGTCCCCTCGGCCACCGCGGCCGGCTATGTATTTTTTTTGTAAGTATTTTCGGCACATATGTACAGAGTGATATTTTCTAATGTGAAATAAAAGTATTAATCTGTGCATTTAAGTAAAGAAAAATAGCGATTATGCTGACTAAATCGGGAACTAAATCAGCTGCGTTTCAGCCGCCATCCTAAGTGGATTAGGAAATCCGATTCAGGCTGTGCCATGTGAACACGACAGCGAAAAACGGTTTACGAAAATCGGTTTTCGTCTTCCGGAAGATGTGTTACATGTAAACGTAGTGCATACGTAGTTTGTAAGTTTAGGGAATGATAACCCCGTAGATGTCCCATAAGCTCTAAAAATATTTGAACAAATCACTCAAGATTTATTGTTGAAACGGTGCATGTAGAGCACACGTAATGATCACATTTACGTACCTGCCAACTCTCCTTATTTAGGCGGTAGTCTCCTGATTTTTCACTTTTTCTCTCGCCTCCTGATTTTATTATTTCTCCCGATTTTTAGCTTTTATCCTGAAACCAAAGATTCGTGTTTTGGCTGACGGTCAAATGTCCTTCGCTCATTTATCAGTCTAAATACGAATCGAAATTCATAGGAATTAAGAGATGACATGACTTCGGTTATTTCTGCTCTTTCGCGCGTATTTACACGAGTAGTGTTTCGGAGTTGAGCTCTTTTCGCATGTGAATGTTCAAATGTTTCTACAGCTTATGGGACTTAACTACGGGCTCATCAGTCCCTAAACTTACAAACTACTTATGAACTAACTAATACAAAGGACGGCACAAATATCCATGCCCGAGGGAGAATTCGAACCCCCGACCGTAGTGGCCGTGCAGACCGTGATTGACGCTCAGCACACCGCTTGGCCACCGCGGCCGTCTCGAATGTGATGTTTTGTCATTGTACGCAAGTGAAATCGCTTCATTGGTCTTTTAATCAGTGGAAACCTTTTGAGGGGATAGTTAGGAGTATTAATTTCATATGCGAATTGCAGAAATACAACTTTCGTGTAAACAGACATTTTACATGACTATGGGACTTTGATTCGGTGGTATGTGTTCAAGTATGGCAAAAAATATAATCGTTTGTTAAGGAGTTTTCACAACGTTATTTGTTTTGTACTCTTCGTCGATGTGATATTTCCACATCACATGGTAGTAAAAGCGATGTACCGGAATATGTGCAGACGAACACAGAGAAAATGAAATGTTTGTAACAATAAGAAACTGAAATTGCTTATAAAAGTGAAAGTGATCGTGTGATACATGCAGACTGCTTATTTCATTTGTTTATTTTAGAATAGGATTTACCAATTAAATGCGATGACCATGTGGGTCACTTGTTCCGTAAAATGTTACCAGGTATATCACAAAAACACAGCTGTGAACGTTTTTGTTTTAATTAAAAAAAAAAAATCAATCACTTGACCTGGACTGGCTACAAATAAGGATGTAATCGACGTTTGGGTTAATTCAAGTTTTCTTGTAGCCATTTGTAAGCTAAAATCAGTTGTCTTAACGTTTGTACTAAAGTGCATCACAGTTTTTCAGAGAACATATCTCCTGAATTTTTAAAGAATCTGTCGATTTTTTAAACTGGATCTCCTGATTTTTACGCTTTTAAGGTTGGCAGGTATGCATTTATAAATCAATATTTCAAGCGGTACTGAAGTACCAGCTGTCAGTCCATGCTGAAGCTTCCATATTGATACACTATGTGCACCTGAAACATGTTACAATTAATTATTTAGCTATTTATTTATTTATCGTGTGAGAAGCACAGAGTCTAAAATAATCTGACAGTATTCAAAATACATAATACAGAATGCAAAATAGAAAATACATAATAAATAAACAATGACATTAAGAAGGATTGTCAAAATATAAGTAAAATACAGAAAAATATAAAATCAACAAAGGAAAGAAACGTTTCATATAGTGTCAGACCAGAAATTGTCTACGTAGAGTGCATTAGGTGTCGCCCTCGTGAAGTCTCTCACAGTACATGCAGCCGGAGATGCAGGATCCTGCAGTAGGTGGTTATTACATTGCACAAAACCACACGGGCAGAGAGCTGAATCCACGGGAAGGCCCCACTTCTGCAGGTTGGTTTTGCATCTCGTGGTTCCGGAGCGTAGTCTGTTGAGAGCCTTCCATGTTGTCCACTTCTCTGAGTGGCCAGGGGGAAGCTCTTCCATCGGCATCATCCACTCCTCCAAACGGTGACATTTTTCCCGACACTTCAAGAGAAAAAGAAAGGGGAAACGGTACGGTTTATGGAGTGTCCGAACGAATTAAGGAGCTACAGCCTTAGCCCGAAAGGAAGCTCTAAGGTCTCACAACATTACCCAAAAATACGACTACGGATTGGCATAATTTGCCCGTAGAAGGAAAAAATTCCGTCTACGATTACGGCAGTCCCCCGGACGGGTCACGAGATAACAGTCGGGCAAATTTTACCAGCAAAAAAAAAAAAAAAAAAAAAAAAAAAAAAAAAAAAAAAAAAAAAAAAAAAAAAACCCAGAGTCAATTTACTACAACTAGCAAATAGCTGTTAAGACAGTATATAAGAACGAATTTCATGGGCGAATAGCCGCTCAATCAGCCCTAGTTGCTATCAAGCACGACAACCACTATTGAAGTACATGTATTCACAAGGACATAGGCGTGGAAAAACCCTAAACTAAGACGTGGACACAAAGACAGGCAAGTACATTGTGAGCTAGGTGGGAAAGACGCCACCTAAGACATATAATTCGACATGGCCAAGCGAAGCAACTACTTAACTCCAAAGTCCAATAATAGTTGTACACGACGTTCCAAGATGCCTGGTTAGAGATGGAAGCGAGTCTGTTTTAATGCAAGTTCAAGACTCCAGAGAAGCAGGAAGATCCCAGGCTCAATTGTACATGAGGCCGCCAGCGTCACATGGAACACATTCGGCTGCGGCTGCGTCGCTGCTAGTTCAATGTCTACTCATTTCGTCTGATTTGTTTCAACTTCGACTCCGCCGCGAATTGTGGCGGTTTACATTTTGCCCTCATCTTTAGTGGTTTGGGGCTAGCCGAACCTAGGGTGCTAGATAGGGAAAGCGTGTCCCAGGGTCCCGTTCACATCGGGGTTACCCGCGGGCTCAGAGGCCAAGGCCAGGCGGCAGGGACCCCCCTCTAGTGCTTGGGTTATTTCACCTTTTCACATGGAATATTACTCGGATTTTAATGTTTGTTACAAGGACCACAAAATACATATGTAAGCATCAACTAATGAAGCTGAAACTTCTCTCATAATAATGACCAAAAAGGAACACCAATGAGGAACAAGAAGCTCTTGCTGACCTCATGGACCTTGAAATGGACAATCAAACAAATGATGAACACTTCCAAATCAAAACCAGGAAGAAACAAAAATCAAATAAAAAGAAGAAACATCAAATGAAGTAGAAACAATAGCGTCAAAGAGAAAAAAATCAAGAAAATACATCGAAGCAGAAACGGGCTGTTCTAAAACCTAGTAACAAAGCCGATAGTTCTCCAAATGAAGAATCTACCTCAAAAGGCAAAGAAGACCCTATTACAAAAGATGATGAAGTTCTAAAGCCGACAGAAGAACCTATTGTTGGTTTTATAAACAACCTCATAAAGGACGTAACTCAGAAACAACTTTAGCTGGCTTTTAAGCAGCTATCTTTGATGAATGACGATCTCTTTTTAATTTTCAGAGAGATGGGTCAGTCAAGATTGTGAGCTGCAATCGGGACATCCTTAATTTGTTTTTATTAATCTATTTCCATTTTCATTAAACTTCTGCTTTTTTATAGTAGTATGGCCGTTATAAATGTAACTATTTGTTGTGGCTAACACTTTATTGCTTTGAGTTTTATTACGAAAACTACTTTGAGGCATACAGTATGCGTCGATTGAATTTTAATAATCTGTTACTAGTTTTGATCATATTCCGCTTTTATTTCAATAGTATGACCATTATAAATGTCGTGGATCACGTATCTTTATTCTGCTGAGTGTTTTTCCGCTAAATACATCAGATTTAACTGTATGTTCAGATGTTTGTAAATCTAAGGGACTTTACTGTTGCGTTATCAGTCCCTAGGCTTACAAACGTATACTAAAGGCAAGAGCGAACTCCAACCTCCGACGGCGAGCAACAGCGCGCTCCGCAACAATGTACCTTAGAGCTCTGGGCCACTCCACCGCGGCTCAACTATATGTAACATTTTCTTCTCATAACACGATTCTACAATGTATGTTTTAATTCAACTACTATGGAGAGGCAACGCATTTTTAACCCATCTAGTAAAGCTTATCTAGTAAAGCTGAAGCTTTACTGTAAGAAGATCATAGTAGTAGCACACGGAAACTTTTTGACGTGAGGTAAAGCAAGATGGCGGCGTCAGGCTTCAGTCATAGAGGCAAGTTTGCCACTCTGGTAATGTATGTCTGTGAGCTTGAGGGAGCATTTAACTACTAACTAATATGGGGCCGCTGCAGAATAGCCGTGCGCACTAAGGCGCCCAGCTGCGTTGCGCGCAGCTCTTCGCCGTCGGGAGATCGAGTCATCACTCGGGCATGAGGGCATGGGTGTTTGTGTTGTCCTTAGCACAAGTTATTTTAAGCTAGTGTAAGTAGTTTATAAGCTTAAGGACTAACGTAGTTAAGTTAGTTAGATTAAAAAATATCGCACTGACGTGTTTTACGGCCCACTTAAGATTTGTAGTTTTATAAGTTTTAGCAAACATTTTGGACCATAATAATAATGTAAACAACAAAAAATTAATTGATAAGAACGTCTGAAACACTTTTAGGAAAACAAATTTTTTTAGGTAGTGGTGGGTTTTGAATCACTGACCTACAGCGTCACAGTCCAACACATTGCCCACTACACTACGTCCAACACTTTAAAGCCACGTCCTTTTATCTCATACTATTGATGGCTGTTATGAACTGATGCTAATATGGCATTTGTAGACACTAGATTATCATTTATCGTACGAAGAACGACTTGTTTTTGTTAATTCTTCAGTGCGCCATTGCTTTGGAATGAAAACGTGTAAGTTAAAATAAGAAAATCATCAAATACGCAAAGCAAGATGGCTTATGCCAGAGAGGGTTCTGGGCGAGGAATGTCACGTGACATCTACGAACGGTTGGTTGTAGTTAATTCAAATATTTTTGCAAGTATCTTTCAAACGATACGATATATGAAAAAAACATAAGGGAACAAAGATGTAGAGAATCTTCACCTCTACAATCTCGGTTATTCAATTTTAGCGTCAGATGAACGGTTTATATGCAATTAAAATCACAATACAAACGACTTTTCTTTGATATTACTAACGTATTTCTTGTCGGAAATATTTGAAAAAGCGAGGTTCTGGTAGCCAACATTTATGTCTGTAAAATTTGGTGCCAATCGGTTGAACGGTTCGACCTAAAAAGTGGGAATACATTACAACCAGACAGAAATCGTCAAATCGCCGTTATTTTTGCAAATATCTCTGCAACGATGCAAGATATGAAAAAACATAATAGAGCGAAGTTGTAGAGAATTTTCCTCTCTACCAGTTAAGTTATTCAATTTTCGTTCAGATGAACCGTTCGTTTGCAATTATATTACAAACGGCTTTTTTTGGTTTTACTACCGTATTTTTTTCCGAAAAATTTGAAAAAGAGAAGTTTTGGTCTCTGTCGGCCTACAATTATGTCTGTAAAATTTGGTGTTGATCGGTTGAACGGTTCGTCTTAAAAACGGGGAACACTTTACGGACAGACAGACAGACAGACATACATCCCAAAATCGCCGTTATTTTTGCAAATATCTCTGAAACGATACGAGATATGAAAAAAACATAAGGGAGCAAAGTTGTAGAGAATTTTCTCCTCTACAAATTAGGTTATTCAATTTTTGTTCAAAATTGTTCAAATGTTTGTATAGTCTATGGGACTTAACTACGGGGTCATCAGTCCCTAAACTTACAAACTACTTATGAACTACTTACGTAATAGGACGGCACAAATATCCATGCCCGAGGGGGGATTCGAACCCCCGACCGTAGTGGCTGTGCAGACCGTGACTGGAGCGCCTTAGTCCCCTCGGCCACCGCGGCCGGCTCAATTTTTGTGTCAGGTGAATGGTTGAGCCGTTATTTTTATTTAAATTTCGAGCTGTCAAAAAACGATCACAAAGGCCCACTTTTAGTGTTACTACCGTAACCTAAAGTGGGCCAAAAGTAGCTACTACGGATGTAGCTCGTGGAAGCCATGTTAGAACATGCTGATTGCATATATGGAGCTTACACCCAGTATTTATCCGGAAAGAGGGTAATTTTAGTAAGGTAAACTGAACTGAAATTACAGCGAACACAAAGAGCCCTGGATGTCCGACCAGAGAATATTACGAGGACATGGGAAACAGAGGTCCAAGAAATAATTGCAAGACTGAAGTGGCGATGGGTAGGACATGTAGCTTGACACGATCACCGTGCGTGGACACATAGAATTGTCCACTGGAGACCGTGGGATTACCTCTCAAGATGTTGCCCGCAGTAGGCAACGAAACGTAGGGAGTAAGAAGTTTTATTGATGGACCGCGTCATTTTAGCCCGGAAGTTTTAATTAATGAAAAAGAAGAATTGTAAGACCCCAAAAAAAGATGGCTGGAAGACGTGAAGTTAGTAGCGGGAACAGAACAGGACCAGGTAGCATGCTGAATGGACTCGTTAGAATTGCCATCAAGTGCTATTCACAGAAGAGACTCGTATCTGCCTTGAATGAGACAACAGTCGCAGACTGAACGTCTCATACACATCGTCGCCCACCGTGCACATCTTGAGAATGCACTCCTTCATGATAATAACATAGCGTGATAAGGCTGGCCAGCATCTTCTCCAGACACGAACCCTATCTAACATGCTTGGGATACATGGAAAACGACTATTTCTAGTAGAGACGACCGCCTAACGAGAAATCTAAACTGAATCGCCGTTGACGGTCCACTGGACAGTACACCATGACGAATACAATCATGCATCAGTGCAAAAAAAAAAAAAAAAAAAAAAAAATAAAATAAAATAAAAAATAAAAAAAATAAAAAAAATAAAAAATAAAGTAAAAATAAAAATAAAATAAAAAAAATAAAAAAAATCTAAATATCTTGCTTATTGTCGTGCTACTTGTCAATTTCTGTTTCCATGAGCAGTAAAGAGAAGTGAGATAGAGTAATACAAAAACACAATATCAGTTCATGGGTTCTTACGAAATTATTATGCGCTCAGTCCCATCTCTAACTCCTTGAAGATTGTAACGGGAATTTCCGAACATAGAAATTTCAAAATAGTATTGGCCGAAAACAACAGTGCAGTCAATATATTGAAAATTATTCCATCACGCTACAGTCGCGCTGTTTGAATTGTGCAGTAATGATGCTTTTGTGGTTTGAGAAATAAGAGAACATTAGAGGACCCGTGGGAGTACTTCGCACTGTTAGTGAAAAAAAGAAGTTAAATGTTGACGCATAGCTTTCTTCAGAATCAATCAAAGAAGTGTTTAAAAGCGCAAATGAAAGAGCTTGATCCACTGATTGTTGTTAGGACAAAAAGAACTGCGTACCTTAATTAGAATCGTAGATATCGTAAAACAAACAGATTAAAATATAAAAGGCAAGGACAGGAGGATACACCGTTTGAATAAAAATAAAGGATGGAGGAACTTAAGTTAATTCTGTACTTGATGACAAATCTGCGAATGAATACCTTTCGTTTACAGCAAAAATGACGGAAATCTGTCGGATAGAAGGGCCAGACCGAGTGTCTTTAGTTTAAAGCAAGGACATCCCCATAAGCAATATACAGAAGTAAATCGTGTTTGAGTGTGGGAAAGAGGAAGGCGAGAGTTATGTAAATTCTGATAATTGGTGACAAATCTGTGGATGAATACCTTTCGTTTAAACTAAAAATGAAGGAAATCGGCCGGGTAGTTTGGTCTGGCCGAAAGACTTTAGTTTTCGTAGATTCTAATGTATAAGACAGACGAAATTTCAGATGTTAGATCCTTCTATTATTACGTTAATTATTCACAGATAAAATGAGACATATTTCAATCTGTATAGTTACAACTGGCCCGACTTTGCCGTACAGCACCGCAAGTGAGTTATTAGATTTTTATTGAGCAAGAGTTTGCCACTGAACGAGTTTACGGTTATCGGAATACAAGGAGCCCGTTGGATGTTGTTCACTTCGAAATATTCCCGTTGCGTTTGTAACCTAAAGGCATGTCATTCGTCTAAGGTTCGTATCGACTACTATTACTTTCGGAATATTCTTATCATGACGCAGTACAGAGCTGAGAATAGTACACCATTTTCCGTAGTCTCGTTGGAATATCTGCGTTGATAGACCAAACGAACATGATTTGTTTACGATGTGTTTTCGGGTACGTCCAGACACGTTTCTCTCATTCTTTCAAGTACCGACGTCTCTCCACCTTACAGCCTTAATTCCATGCAGTTGATTGACACACAGATCGTCATTAGCCTGACTTACCTCAGCAGTGCAAAGTGATGTGTCCACTTGTTGTCTGGGGCAGCCAGTGCGCTCTTTTAGTGGAGAACTGTGTTACAGCGTAGATATGTAAATCGCTTGATTGATTTGACACCACGTCGTGTGTCGCCTGTTTTAAAAATGAACGAGACACCCCTGGAATGCGGACCGGCGAAAGCGCTGGTTCTTGGTGCGACATAGGCTAGGCTTGATTGCCTGTGTGACTCCTCATCTGATCTTCCTCAGCTGCTCCTCTTTTCGGAATCGCGACGTTTCACACAAAGAAAAACGCTCCGAAGCAGATTTGTGGAGACTTGTTTTCTGATGGAGAGAAAAACGACATTGTGCATTTGTCCGCAACCTCAAGTGCAGGCAATTTTTCTAAATATTTCTTTGTAGTTTTTTTCCTTAACCCACGCTGGAGATGGCGTGATTCGGCAGTGAGCAGTTGAGCCATGCATTTTCGTTTGATCCTTTTATATTTAGTATCGTACCGTATTGGTTTGCCTCCTATGAGAAATGCTCTTCTATTTATCACAGTAATATATAACTATCTATCCTAGACCACCGTTTAATTTTTTTTATGTTTGCCATTCTGTTTGTATTTAGTTTCGTTTCAGTGTAAAATACCTGAAACACTGTAAAAAATTGCCTGGGACTCGATACACCAACTTTAAGTAAGACTTGGATCCTAGTCAGGTCATATTTCTTCTATTTATTTTTTTAACGCCTGTTCCCTATACAGTTTTGCCCGCTCGTCGTTTTCATACACGTGTTTTCAAAAGGTACCCAATCTGAAAAGCTGGATAAACGTTTCTCTTGAATATAATACGTTACTTGCAGTGGCCATTTGAGCAGTTGCTTAATCCTAATTGCTACTAAATGACCAAATAAACATGAAGAATCAATCACTATTTTCACTGATTGACCATATGATAGACACAAATCCCAACACATAATCACAAACCCATAATTCCCTTCCCCCCCCCCCCCCCCCCCACACACACAGATACACATAATATATGTAATAAGAAAAGGGAGATGAACAAATAAAACACACACACAAAGATACCTTCAACACACTTTCAATGAAATTTAAAAGCAGTTGAATTACAAATAAGCCGAGAAAGTTGGAAACACACACACACACAAAATCTACAGTAAAACAGTTATGGCAGTAGATGGCAGTGGAACTATATAAACGCGAAATTTTTCGGAAAATAGTGGAAAATTTCCATCTGGTTGCCAGAAAGAGGGAGATATGGAGTAGCAAGTGCCGTAAGTACACCATTTTATACAAAAAAAAATGAACGAAATGTTTTGTACTTATGGAAAATCCTAACTTATATGTGTAAACAGAAACATTTAAATATTTCAGGACACCCACTGATGATGCCTTGTGAAAAACGTGAATCGCCTTTGGCCAAATTGTAAAATTAAAAAAAAAAAAAATCCTTCATTTTCAATAGGAAAAGGCATTTTGTTTAAAAAAAGTATTACAGTTAAAAACACATACCTCCTCTAGAATTAGGATGAGGAATAACATGCCGACTTTCAATTGCGGCATTTTTTCTTCCCCCTTTATACATAGATGCGTGAGACACGAAAAATTTGCAAGGACCATAATTATAGTTAAATTTGGTTAAAGCACGTATGTCTGTCTTTCATGTGGATTCCCTGTTTCGTTCGATTCTCAGCTGTACGATTATTCTTCACAGAGACTGGAAAAGTCTTTCGAACCATATAGTTTCGTTAGACAGATATGAGAAGTATATGTAAATGTGGCAATGATATTTCAACAAACATCTAGTGTGACATCTTAGCCTATTGCAGTGAATCTGTAGCAAAAAATGTGTGACGTCCATAACACATCTATTTCGAAGAATAACCATTGTGCCGCGGCAGAGCGCCCGAGCGCATTGAAGCGTGAGGCCGTTCCCCGTTGGGGGTTCGAATCCCCCCTCGGGCATGGATGTTTGTGTCGTCTTTAGTATAACTTAGTTCATAAGTTAGTTTGTAAGTTTAGGGACTGATGGCCCCGCAGTAGGATCCCATAAGCTTTACAAACAATAACCATTGTCTTGGAACACCGTATCTACCATAAACTTACTCGCACAGATATACTTGTATATTTGTAGCCCAAAAGGTGTCATTACCCTAGAAGTGGATGAAAATGAATATGTGCATCAGGAGCTAACCAATGAGGCCATTATGCGAAGCGTAGTGCACATTAAAATTATTTATTAAGTACGTTCGTCACATTTAATGAGCTTAATGATAAGTCTCTGAAGGTATTGAGTTACATATGTTTAGAAATAACTTTTATGCGAAGAGATAACAGTAACAAAATAAATAAACAGAATGATTCTTTTTTTGAAGTCAAAGTAAAATAATGTTTAGTACATGTATAATTTACAGACGAATGGAAAAACTGGTGGAATCCGACCTTGGGGAAGATCAGTTTGGATTTAGGAGAAATGTTGGACTCACATTACGACTTATCTTAGAAGATAGGCTAAGGAAAGGCAAACCTACGTTTGTAGCATTTGTAGATTTGGAGAAAGCTTTCGACAATGTCGACTGGAATGCACTGTTTCAAATTCTGAAGGTAGCAGGGGTGAAATATAGGGAACGAAGAGTTGTACTCAACTTATACGAAAACCAAACAGCGGTTATTAGAGTCGAAGGGCTTGAAAGGGACGCAGAGGTTGGGAAGGGAGTAAGACAGGGTTGTAGCCTTTCGCCATTGTTGTTCAATCTGTACAATGAGCAAGCAGCGAAGGAATGCAAGGAGTAAATTGGAGAGGGAATTAAAGTTCAGGGAGAAGAAATGAAAACTATGCGGTTTGGCGATGACATGGTAATTCTGTCAGAGACTGCAAAGGATATAGAAGAGCAATTGAATGGAATGGACAGTATCTTGAAAAGAGGTTATGAGATGAACATCAGCATGAGTAAAACAAGGATAATGGAATGTAGCGTCAGAAAATCAGGCGATGCTGAAGGAATTAAATTAGGTAATGAGGCAATAAATGTAGTAGACGAGTTTTGTTACTTGGGTAGCAAGATAACTTCTGATGGCCGAAGTAAAGAATATATAAAATGCAGAATGGCTATGGGAAGAAAAGCGTTTCTGAAGAAGCGAAACTTGTAAACATCCAGTATTAATTTAAATGTTAGGAAGTCCTTTCTGAAGGCATTTGTCTGGAGTGTAGAATTGTATGGAAGTGAAACGTGGACAATAAGGAGTTCAGACAAAAAGATATAGAAGCTTTTGAAATGTGGTGCTACAGACGAATGATGAAAATTAGATGGGAAGATCACGCAACTAATGAGGAGGTGCTCAACAGAATTGGGGATAAAAGGAATTTCTGGCGTATTCTGACTAAGAGAAGGGATAGGTTGGTGGGACACATTCTGAGACATCATGGAACCGTCAACTTAGCATTAGAAGGAAGTATGTGGGATAAAAATCGCAGAGGGAGACCGAGTGACGAATACAGTAAGCAGATTCAAAGGGATGTACGTTTCCGAAGTATTCTCAGATGAAGAGACTTGCACAGGACAGGTTAGCATGGAGAGCTGCATCAAACCAGTCTGCGGACTGAATACAACAACAACAACACACGTATATAAATTAAACGTTATTAATGTAATTAATGTCGTAATCAATATTTTACTGCAAAACACCGTGTTGTGCGCCGTAGTCTATACCAATAGTAAGAGGTCCCGGACATGTTTGACTGTCAGACTGTTGCTGCAATTATATTGTGGGATTGGTTCAGCGTGTTTGCAAGTATTTGCTTTCCTTTTTTTCGTCTTGAGACTGAAATATTAAATAAAAAGAAAGGCCACTTTTATGCTGAATGTAATCTCTTGGATACTCGCCAGAATTAGTAAACGTTGAAAGCAGACAGTGGAAACTAGCACCGGGATCCTGCCGTGTCGCGGTCGTTTTGCTCCCCGCTGGTCAACTGGAACGCTCAGTTCACGCCACGGGAAAACTTCAGTCTCCGCGGTACATCCATTACGCAGAATTACAACCCGAGGGCTGTTGACTGGCTGCAGCAAAGGGAGCAAATGACAGAGCATTAAGGAGAGCTTCCAGTGTCGAGTCAGCGAGCAACCGTGCACCAATAAATGAACCACGAGACCGGTTAAGCGAGGAGGCTGCATGCAGGCAGGAAAGGTGTTGCCGTCCATCTCGCTATTACTGCTCCCAGTGGGCATTAAAGCAGCTTAAATGGAGGAGTCGAAGATAGCATCGAAAGGCAGCGAACCTCCTTATACGCTGTGACGTTCGTGCCACCCTCTATTCACTATTGCTTTCTCATTATGAGTGCAGCTGACAAAAACGTAACTCCGCCGAGCGGCGGGCACAAAAACCGGCGGGCTGTACGGGACTTGAGCGGGCGTTTGCAGCACATTATGTCCGCTCACACTGCTACGTGGCCGAGCAGTGACCACTGGACTTATGTTGCAACGGCCGCGCGGGCACGAGCACACGTCACACGGCGTTACTGCCGACTCTGTTTTGATTAATGAAACCGCCTCAACTCGCGACCTAAGCCGGCAAGACAAATGGCTCCAGCCACCATATATTAAACGTAATTGACAAGCTGTCCTTAGCAGGGGATTTGAAAGTCTTGGCTACGTTGGCAAGCCCCCTTCGAGATATCTCTCTCTCTCGACTCGAACACGCGTTATTCACGATGCCACAAATCAAATTCTATTATACGCCCCGTAACGAATCAGTTACGAATCTGAAATTAGCGCCAACCGACATGACATACGTTTCCTAAGAAGCATTCTGCATACATTGCTGTTCTCAAGCGATGCATGTCCCTGATGAATTTTCAGTATTTTGGTTTAGAACTTGTAACAAGGCATTTAAATAATAATATATTGACAAGAAAATTGAAGTAACGATTTTGAAATTAATTACAGAATGAGCCAATTACACATACGAAACGTATGAAAGTAGGTGTCTCATAGATGTGCACGAAGTTAGAAAGTTAAACTCATGCACGTAAGTAGTTGTTGAGAATGCTTAAAGGAAGTACATATAACTCTGATGTAGCTTACTCGAACACACAAAGACACACACACACACACACACACACACACACACACACACACACATATATATATATATATATATATATATATATATATATATATATATATATATATATATATATATATATTGCGTTACAAAAAGATACGGCCAAACTTTCAGGAAACATCATTCCTCACACACAAAGAAAGAAAATATGTTATATGGACATGTGTCCGGAAACGCTTAATTTCCATGTTAGAGCTCTTTTAGTATTTCTCATGTTCTTCCACCTACGCTCACTGGAGCACGTTATCATGATTTAATACCTGTGCTGCTAGAACATGTGCCTTTACAAGTACGACACATGTGGTTCATGCACGATGGAGCTCCTGCACATTTCAGTCGACGTGTTCGTACGCTTCTCAACAACAGATTCGGCGAGCGATGGATTGGTAGAGGCGGACCAATTCCATGGCCTCCACGCTCTCCTGACCTCAACCCTTTTGACTTTCATTTATGGAGGCATTTGAAAGCTCTTGTCTACGCAACCGCGGTACCAAATGTAGAGACTCTTCGTGCTCGTACTGTGGACGGCTGTGATACAATACGCCATTCTTCAGGACTGCATCAGCGCATCAGGGATTCCATGCGACGGAGGGTGGATGCATGTATCCTCGCTAACGGAGGACATTTTGAACATTTCCTGTAACAAAGTGTTTGAAGTCACGCAGGTACGTTCTGTTGTTGTGTGTTTCCATTACATGATTAATGTCATTTGAAGAGAAGTAATAAAATGAGCTCTAACATGGAAATTAAGTGTTTCCGGACACATGTCCAGATAACATATTTTCTTTCTTTGTGTGTGAGGAATGTTTCCTGAAAGTTTGCCCGTACCTTTCTGTAACACCCATATATATATATATATATATAGTACCTTTTGTGAGGTTTTCTGATTATAAGTGCCGGTAAAATATGGATGGGGTTTCCTCACTCTCTCTTGTGTGTTCTTTATAACGAATGATGAAAATTTCATCCATGTTGGCGTATATAATATTTATTACAGGAATTACAAGAGATTATCTATATATCAGTATTTAGAATTATAAAGGATTTTGTCGTGTGTGTGACGATTTTGCTTTTTATCTCTAAGAGAAGAGCTTCAACTCGAACGAAGAACAGTAGAGGACTGGCTCTTGTCACAGCCACAGGAATTCTGGGAACAGGGCATCCTTCGACTCATTAAGCAGTGGGATAGTTGTGCTCAGGCCTCTGGTGTTACCACTGAATAAATACTTCAATTATACCCACAGTTCATAGCGTACCTTTCACACCTCATATTTCGTTTTTCATTTTAAAAGTTCAGGGAGGATGGAAAGAAACTGAGGTAAT
Organism: Locusta migratoria; assembly: GCA_026315105.1. NCBI lineage: Eukaryota > Metazoa > Arthropoda > Insecta > Orthoptera > Acrididae > Locusta > Locusta migratoria. The sequence goes on from CM048744.1 coordinate 447,109,537, forward strand.
CACGTAAAAACGGTTCCGTAAAAAACGAATGGAAAATCAAGATATGTTTTAATGGTTCTCAAAGAATGCCACATAGGCGTTCTGTAAAGGAAGTGCCGAGCCAGATGCCACACTGGACTCAAAATGTTTCAAATGTTTGTATAGTTATGGGACTTAACTACGGGGTCATCAGTCCCTAAACTTACAAACTACTTATGACCTAGCTACAACTAAGGACGGCACAAATATCCATGCCCGAGGGGGGATTCGAACCCCCGACCGTAGTGGCCGTGCAGACCGTGACTGGAGCGCCTCAGTCCTCTCGGCCACCGCGGCCGGCACACTGGACTCATATTCGGGAGCACGGCGGTTTAAAATCCACCTCCGGTCATCTAGATTTAGGTTTTCCGTGATTTACCTAAATCACTAGAAAATGACAGGATGATTCCTGTGACAGGTCAAGGCCGATTTCATTTTCCAGTCCTCACCCTAAAACAACCTGAGCACGACCTCCGCCTCCAATAACCACGCTGTGGACGTGAGCCGCGCAGAGTAGCCGCTTGGTCTAAACTTTAAAGCCGTCGGCAGTCGTCACACGGAGCGTGTGTCTGAACGTATGCGGTCAACGTGCCGCGTGCGACGTGCGGCTGAACGCTCGGAGACGGCGCGACTTGTGCATACGAGACGTGAGCCTCAGCAAGCAGCACGCGACCGCAGCGCGCTCCAGCGACAGTTGTCTACGATATCAGCTTCTGGAATCACTCTGTTTACGAAATCATAAGAGTGGAATCCCTGCTTTACCTCTATTAAATCGATTATTTCCACGCTTGTGCAAATGTTCGTTGCAGTCAATCAGGGTAACTTTGTACCAGTGAGAGTACCTCAAATGGCTCATTTTCCCCCTATTGGCAATAATATTTTTATCGAAAGGTAATTTTTAATACCGCTGTTATAAATAATTCTCCAGTAGGGCGAATATCAGCCATATGAAAACCAAATATTAAGTAGTACAAAGACACACTGACTGGTAAAAAGTTACCTTGATTGACTTTACATTCTGTGATATAGGCCTACATAAGCAACAACAACAAATCTATTAACATAAGACTCTTATAAAATTTGCATGTTATGTCAGTAAGTGCAGCGAATTACAAAAGTTTCATGACAAACTGTGCGATAAAAAAAAATGTTCAAATGTTTGTATAGCTTATGGGACTTTAGGGGTCATCAGTCCCTAAACTTACAAACTACTTATGAACTAGCTAATACTAAGGACGGCACAAATATCCATGCCCGAGGGGGGATTCGAACCCCCGACCGTAGTGGCCGGGCAGACCGTGACTGGAGCACCTCAGTCCCCTCGGCCACCGCGGCCGGCGCTGTGCGATATAAAATTAGAAAAGTCCTTCATATGAGGAAAACATTATTGCAACAGTAGGGGGACAAGGAAGGAGCCTCCCAGAAGATTGTACCGTACATGTACAGTCGGGCGTCCCCTGGGCAACGGTAAACACCGGCAAATCCTTCCACACACTGAGCTACGTCTAAACCGACATTGAATTCAGAATCTGAATGATGAAAGGGCCCTTTTCAGAGCCACGTCTAACAGCCATATCTCTCAACATTGAGGGCTTATCAACTGAAAAAGAACAACTTATATCCAACACATCTAAACTTCATTCGTGCGACGTCCTGTGCCTCCAGGAGACACACAGAGGGCCATCACAACGCCGACCACGTATTCCTGGGATGATCCTGGTGAAGGAATGCCCTCACGACCAATATGGGAGTGCTCTATTTATTCGGCCTGGAATCAAAGTGTCCAACATACGCTTTAATACCGTTAATAACACTGAAATCATGTCTGTGATTATCGGGAGCATCACGGTATCATCAATATATAAACCACCAGGAGAAAGGTTTGCTTTCAGTCAACATGTCTGCCACCCACAACTAGTAATGGGAGACTTTAACTGTCACAGTAAAGTGTGGGGCTACCAAGACACAAATGAGGACGGAGAATTATTGGTAAGCTGGGCAGAAGAACAAGAGCTGAATCTCATCCATGATCAGAAACAGCCTGCATCATTCAACAGCGCAAGATGGAAGAGAGGGTATAACCCAGATCTCATATTTGTCTCCAAAACCTTGTCTGGGTCATGCAATAAATTCGTTCTCAATCCTATTCCAAAGACCCAACACAGACCAATCATGGTAAAGTTTAGACCAATGATAGTTCCCCAAGAAGTGTCCTTAAAATGCGTTTTAACTTTAAAACGGCTAACTGGAAAAAATTTGCTAATATCTTAGATAAGGAAATCGTATATTTACCACCAAATGCTGAAAACTACGAAAAGTTCGTCGAAGCTGTTAAAAGATCAGCAAGACTCAGCATACCCAGAGGCTGCAGAACACTCTACATTCCTGGAATTTCCAACCAGATGAAACAATAATATAATGAATACATTGAGCAGTACAAACACGACCCTTTCAGTGTAGAAACTATAAAACTTGGGGAACAGCTGACTGAAACTGTAAGTAAAGACCGACAAGAGTCCTGGAAACATATGTTGGAGAGTCTTGATATGAAACATAGTAGCAGAAGAGCTTGGAATCTCTTAAAACGATTATCTAGCGACCCAGCAGCTCCTAAGGATCAAGTTTCCGTAACCGCCAATCAGATTGCACATCAGCTTCTTTTGAATGGCAAACCAACCAGAAACAGCAAGATTGTCACTTCGTATAAGAGGCCACAAGTGGATGAAATATCATCAGTGCCATATTTCACTTCAATAGAATTGGAAACAGCTATCAGTTCCTTGAAATCCAGGAAGGCCCCAGGTCCTGATGATGTCGTTAATGAATTTATACAAAACATAGGGCCCTTTGCTAAGGAATGGCTCTTACAACTCTATAACTTCTGCTGGGCTAACAAGACTGTCCCAAAGCTATGGCTAAAGGCCAAGGTAGTAGCAGTCCCAAAGCCAGGGAAATCAAGAGACGATGCCAAGAACTACCGTCCAATATCGCTGCTGTGCTGCCCTTTCAAACTATACGAACGTCTTATCTTGAATAAAATAGGACCACAATTAGAAAGCCAAATCATTCCACAACAGGCAGGATTTAGACCCGGAAAGTCTTGTAATGGTCAGGTCCTCTGCCTAACACGATACATAGAGGACGGGTTTCAGAAGGGTGAAAAAACTGGTGTGGTGTTTGTCGATCTATCTGCAGCATATGATACGATAAACCATAAAATCCTACTAGAAATTTTTTTCAAAATGACAGGAAATTACCATCTCACTGAAGTTGTGAGATCTCTGATCTCCAACAGAAGATACTATGTGGAATTTCAAGAGCAAAGAAGCCGCTGGAGAAACCAGAAGAATGGGCTCCCACAAGGTAGTGTTTTGTCCCCTCTACTTTTCAACCTGTATACAAATGACCAACCAGCTGGATCAGATGCAAGAAGTTTTATCTATGCTGATGACGTAGCCATTGCTTGCCAATCGAGATCAATCAGTCACATCGAGAGAAACCTATCAGATGCCTTAGAAGTTCTTACTGAATATTACAACAGGAACCAGCTTCGACCAAATCCAGCAAAGACACAGACTTGTTTATTCCACCTGAACAACCAGGAAGCAAAAAGGGAATTACAATTGGAATGGAACTCAGTTAAACTTAAACATTGCCCAAACCCAGTTTATCTCGGAGTCACATTAGATCGAACACTGTCCTACAAGAGTCATGTAGAAAAAACTAGAGCGAAAATCTACACACGGAACGGTATAATCCGCAAACTCACCAACTCACACACTGAAATTTTGCGTTCATCATCCCTGGCTTTGTGTTTTGCTCCAGCTGAATATGCTTGCCCCGTATGGAGAAGATCGACGCACGCCCACAAGCTAGATACAGCACTGAACGATTCATGTCGATTAATTACGGGATGCCTGAAGCCTACAAACCGTGATCTCCTTTATATGTGTTCTGGAATAGCTCCCCCACAGATCAGACGACAAACTTTGGCGATGGCTGAAAGAAGCAGACAGTGCGAGGATAGAAGACATCCCCTGTTCGGACATCAGCCAGTGGTGTCAAGATTAAAATCGAGGAAAGATTTCATTCAATTTGAACATCCACTAAATGAAAGCCAAACTACAACCAGGAAATCAATGTGGACACAGAAATCGAAAAAAAAAAAAAAAAAAAAAAACAGCATGCAATGTTGGAACATTAATGAAGAACTTCCGGCTGGATCTCAACTGGAACTGAGAGTCTGGAAGAGCCTAAATAGACTTAGGTGTCGAATGGGAAGATCAAAGGATAACCTGTTCAAGTGGGGATACGCAGAAGACGAGCTCTGCCAATGTGTAGAGAAACAAACAATGCTATACCTGCTGAGCTGCCCATCCTTGCCGGCGCCATGCACTTTCCAAGACCTATGGCTGGCCAACGACGTTGCAGTGAAGTGTGCCGAACACTGGAGAGAGATATGAGCCTGCTATGGACAATAATAACATATTATGTGTGAAAATCATGATTATATATATATATATGAATGTATAATTAGCATTAATTTTTTATTTGTTATCTAGTATATGTAGCTTATTAATTAACTACAGATGTAGCTCAGACACGATTAAATAAATAAATAAATAAATTGCAACAGTATCCCTTTTTAGTAAAACTTAAAGGTCATTCTTCCACGTTCAATGTTACTATTCGGTAGAAGAATGTTAAGAACATGTAAAATGCAATGCGTGAAACAAATGAATATTTTACTCTAAGTAAGTGAAAAAAAAAAAAAAAAAACCTCATTCCTCAGAGGATGCACACTTATGTTTACAGAGCATCGAATATTATGCAGTATACTTCTATGAAATTTATAGGAAAGTCTTTGAGGATATCAGAAAACCCGAATAAAAGAGGTGAAAATTTATTTGCTTCTGAGGAGCCTTGAACAGCAACATACGACATATTAGATTCCATTCCAAAGCCCACGACTTTGCTTCCAATGCTAGGGCCACTAACACGTCTTACTATCACAATGCAGGTAGTAGACGTGTAGTATACACCTAACTTACTAGTAGCTATTTCGGTTGCTGACATGTAATTACAACAAATGATGTAAAGAACAATTCGTATTGCTAGATCTTCAGTCCGCCTTGCCTTGAAACGCAGATTATTGTAACACGGAAATTTCTTAACCAAAGACGTTTCCAGTCATTTATTCTAGCAAATTGTACGTCTAATGACCGGTTTCGGAGTGATTCTCAATTTACTCAGTTACTTTTACTTGCTTGGAAATGTTATACATTCAAAATCTTCAAATGTACAAATGTTTGTAGGGCTTATGGGACTTAACTATGGGGTCATCAGTCTCTGAACTTACAAACTACTTATGAACTAGCTAACACTAAGGACGGCACAAATATCCATGCCCGGGGGGGGGGATTCGAACCCCCGACCGTAGCGGCCGTGCAGACTGTGACTGGAGCACCTCAGTCCCCTCGGCCCCCGCGGCCGGCCATAAGTTATATACATGAAATACGACGGCCAATGTGGCGTCTTCATCTCTCTCTACCGAAAAGAATTGACCCCCCCCTCTCTGGATAGCCACGTGGTGTGACGTCGGGGGCGTTCTCCCACCTTATTGGTGATCGTTCAGACGCTCGTTGAGAATATTTGGCGTGCTTGGCACTGCCCGACACTTTGGTAAAGCCTCGCCAACGTGCGGATGGCACCGTGGTCGTCGAGAAATACAGGCCTCAGCGCGCATATCATGCGACGTAAGCAAGGTAGTTCCGAAACGGCGTGATCGCTAGCCGATTGGCCGGCCGCTGGGGTACTGCCCACTGCGTCATAAAGGGCAGCCACTGAGCTAGCGATAGCGCCGGCTCCAAACTACCTTGCTTACGTCGCATGATGGGTGCGCTCAGGCCTGTAATTCCCGTTGACCGCGGTTGGCACGTTGTGACGTCAGAAACTCGCCACATTGGCCACACTCGTTCCGATACACGCACAGTGTGTCGACTGCTATAGCCCACACGGCTACTCCCGCGCGGCCAGCCAGCTTTCCACACAGACGTAGTAGTGCTCCGTACAGGCCCATGAGGGACTTTAGAAGGGGTCTAATTGTGGTTACCTCGAGGCGGAATCGCCCTTTCGGGGAGATGCGACGCAGCTTGGACGTGCTGCGTGAGTTGTGCAACGGTACTGGTTCCAATGGTCGCTTGAGGAAGAAGATGTTCTCGACGTCCAGGCAGCACAGATATTTCGCCAAGATTGATATTGTAAGATCAATAGTAGTAGATCGAACCGCTGCCCCCTTAGTCCGCCTCTGCCCCTCTTTACGATAATTTGCCGTGGGTACCTGCAGCAAGGAATTGTTCCCACCGATTGGGAAACAGACAAGTCACACTAACGTAACCTATAAGGAGCAGACACAATAAGACACCTGGGAAAAAAGTAAACTGTTCATTATTGCAGCAGTAGTCACCATAACTCTTAATACATGTAACGCACTGTGAGAGAAACGGTCAATACGTTTGCAGTTAGCTACAGGTTCAGGTGTGCACCTCTCCCTCCTAAAGGTACTGATGTCCATGAATGCCTTTCTTCAGGGTAATCGCACAGGGAGATATCGGAACTATATGGAGCTTCCCTTGGTAACATGTAGGTGTGCTTTGTCCAGATACAGTATGATGCCAGTGTTTGATGGCTTTGTCAACCCCAGAAACCACCCCTCCCCCCTGGCTACGCCCATGCACACACTGTGCTTCAAACTCAACTCGTTGTGCAAGACGTACTGTACATCAACTTCCCTGGTCAGCACGATCTTCGGACTTGTCTCCAGTCGAGCACATGTGATATACGATGTAACAGCAACTGATAAGTGCGACTCGTCAAATGACAACCCTCGCAGAAGCATGTAACAGGCAAGCAGGCGTAAAATGATGAATCCAAAGACTGTTCATCAACCGCACGATCAAATGGACGCCACAGTGATCGCCTTCATTGCTGCCCGTACAAACTACACCACGTTCTTACCATGTTTCCAGAATGAAACTTTCACTCTGCAGCGGAGTGTGCGCTGATATGAAACTTCCTGGCAGATTAAAATTGTGGGCCGGAACCGGGACTCTAACCTGGGACCTTTGCCTTTGCCTGTGGAACTGTGGAAACATCCCTTAGTCTGTGGCTAAGCCATGTCTCCACCATATCCTTTCTTCCAGGAATGCTAGTCTTGCAAGGTTCGCAGGAGAACTTCTGTGAAGTTTGGAAAGTAAGAGGCGAGGTACTGGCGGAAGTAAAGTTGTGAGGCGGCATCGTGAGTCGGGATAGCTCAGTCGGTAGAGCGCTTGCCCGCGAAAGGCAAAGGTCCCAGGTTCGAGTCCCGGTTCCGGCACACACCTTTAATCTGCCAGGAAGTTTCAACATTTCCTTTCGCCAGCAGCATCCTCGCCTACTGGCCCCTGTATTCTACACGAGATTGCATTTCCTTTGCAACACTGGTTTTTCCCACATGAATGAGACGATTTTCCACCCAGGATCTCTACCGTCAGGCACGTAGCGAGGCGATAAGGCATCAGGAACGTGAGACCCCGGCGCTGTGTAGAGAGAGGCGCGGGTGATGGTAGCCCGCTGCGTCCTCCCAGGCGCTCCATCATCGCCGACAAGCGGCTTGTGAGCTCACCCGAGGGCCAACCGTTGCGATAAATCAGCACCGTCCCGTGTTCAGCGCCTATTTTTAAGAAGTGAATAATGTTGCTCATTAATTTCGCCACGCCAACGCCAGGGAGGCTGCTGGTTCGCGGGATTACACAGAAAAAAGAAGAGGAAGAACCTACACTCCAGCGACGCATACAATTTTCCACACTTTGTTTCTATTATAGAAACAGTGTCTCGAATGTGGCAGTAAAAGACGAACAAGACATGCATTGCTTAACACTATTACTTTGTACAATAGCTGCGGCCGATAAAGTTCAAAAATTACAGTGACATAACCATTCTTCAGATGACAGTCCAATAAAACGTATTGAAACTAAGATGAAATAAGATTCCTCGACAATCAGTGATTTTAATAGGACGCTGCATTTGTATTTACCACTGCATATGGTTGTTCAAATAATATAGACATCTCAGAATCTACATCTACATACATACTCCGCAATCCACCGTAAGGTGCGTGGCGGAGAATACACTGTACCACTACTAGGTTTTTCCTTTCCTATTCCACTTCCGAACAGAACGAGGGAAAAAAAAGAATGTCTATATGACGAAGGTCATTTAAACCCATTGATCCCCAATGATCCACGTCAGTCTACTAGAGGGCTGGAAAAAGTTCCTTGAAGGTTCGTTAATTTGGACATTATTATTCAAAGGAGGAATTCAGGGTATTTATGTTGTAAAAACAGTCTTGATCGTCGCAAGAGGATGTTTTATTTTATCGGCTTCGACCTTATTTTATGTCCACTCTGTGGAGCAGTTACCGACGTGTAGGCACAGAGTGCACCCACGCTAGCACATGGGCTGTACATATATTCTGAAGATAAGGTCGAAACAGCTGAAATAAAATAATCATTTTTGATCGAGACTGTTTTTTGTACAAAAGTTCCTTGATACTTGTGATTCCTGCTTTTACAACTGTACGTCCTATGATTAATCTCACAAAGAAAACCTTTGACGAAAGAGCACTATCCGTTCTGGGGAAAGATTTGAACTTTGCGCCGAAGCCTAAACTTTTACATGTTGTTGATTTTATTAGTTCTATTGAACAGGCTGTTTTTAAACTACCTTCTGACACTAAAGTGGAGGAAAGCTTGTCGTGTGTTGGACACGTCTGCCTGTGAGTAATATAACAGCAGTTGAGGCAGCTGCTTTACGTTCACTTAGAAGAAATGCTGATATTGTTATTTTACCTGCGGACAAGGGAAATGCTACTGTTGCTAATTTATTCATGGAGGACTTTGAAAATCGTGCACTGGAGTCAGTGGAGTTGAAATCTGCTTGTTTTTTCAGATTTGTAGACGACACTTTTGTTATTTGGCCTCATGGTAATGAGAACTTGAATCATTTTTGGAACATCTAAATTCAATTTACCCCAACATCCGTTTCACAATAGAAGTGGAAAAGAATGGTTGCCTTCGCTACCTTGATGTGCTGGTCAGGAGGTACGTTGGTACATGCTATTTATAGGAAGCCAACAACTCATGCTGATTTGTATCTGCGAGCTGATAGTTGTCACCACCCAGCTCAACGTGAAGGCGTTCTTCGAAACTTTGTGCATAGACCTCACGTCATTTCTGACCCGGAAATTTTGCCCACTGGGCTGTCCCTCGTTAGAATGGCTATGGTGAAAGGGAGTTTAAAAGAGAGTTGCGATATCGACCACATGTGCATCGGGATAGTGATGATAGGACGGAGCTGGTACCCATGTTAGTGGCCTTTCTGCCATAAGTTGGTAGCACTTCCGACAAGACTGGCCGCAGTTTGCGCGAAAACAGTGTGAAATGTGTGTTTCGTCGACCATCTAAAATTAAGGCAGTGTTGGGATCCGTTAAGGATGATCTTGGTTTACGCAAGGCGGGTGTCTATCGTATCCCATGCAGCTGTGGCATGTCATATTTTGGCCAAACTATTAGGACTGTTGAGGGCCGTTGTATTGAGCATAAACGTTACACAGGTTTACAACATCAAAACAAATCTGCTGTGGCCGAACACTGTCTTGACACAGGTCACCCTATGGAATACACAAAACCGAAATTTTGGCATGCACTTCCAACTACTGGGACTTTGTTATCAAGGAAGCGATAGAAATGAAACTAGCAGACCACCTTGTGAATAGGGATGGAGGATTTTGCTTAAATTCCGCGTGAGATCCTGCTCTCTCACTTGTCAAAAAACAGAGGGTCAAAACTAATCCGATTTCAACTGACGTTTATTATCGATATCCTGACCGTTTTCATCTTTGGTCGTGTCGGCGCTGTGTGCTTGCTTGCTTGGTGTGGGTTGCCTTTCCTACTGACTCATTGAAAATCGAGGTTTTGAAGATCGTTGTACATTGCTTCCTCACTGCAGTTTCGCCTTGAAACTGGCTGGGTGGCCTCCTGCCGAAATATCGGCCGTCGTCGATTTTGATACCTGGCTGCATACCATAAGTTTTTGGAAGTTCCTTTATAGTTGTTCCACAGAAAGGCGAAAAAAGTAAAAATCCAGGGCGTAACATCAGGTGACTAACAACGCTGCAGAATGACTTCCCAATTCAATCCATGTTTAGTTGTTTTTGATGGGCTGCCAGAATGCGAGCGGGCGTTATGTAGGAGTAGCATCATTTCATTCATTTCTTTTGCCCGTTGTTCTTGGATTGTGACAGTTGTTGACAAGTCATCAGTAATGGTTACCGCTGCGGAATGAATTCGTGGTACAGCAGACTGTCGCTGTTCCAAGAAATGCTTAACAGAGTACTGTCTGTAGATGCGCGCAGGATTTGTGTAGAGAGTTGACGCTTTGTTTGTGCTCAACTGTCCCTTTATGTTCGTTATCTTATCATAAAAACCCGTTATCAGATTTTTCAGTAACGACAGAGGATAAAAATGGTTGGTACTATCACGAGCAAATCGATGACGAGGAAGCGAATTTGCAAATGTGGCCACATGCTGACTTTTCTGATTTTGGATTAGGTCATGCATTAACTATACACATTATTTTCGAGATTTCCCCTTTGCATTCCAATGTCTTAGAATGGAAGAATGAACACAGTTCATGACGTTTTCCGGCCCTCTAGTAGACTGATGAGGATCATTGTGGGTCAATCGGATTAAACGATCTTCGTCAAGGCGCGAAGGTTTACCGAACGTGTAGTCACAAAGGTAAAAAAGATCCTCCTTTAAACGAGAAAACCATTCTACTCCTGTGCTTTGCCCATTGTCATTGTGTTCACAAACTACGGCAATGTTCCTGCATGCCTTCGCTGCTGTCACCCTCTTATTGAGCTCAAACACAAGAATATGTAGAAAATGTTCCAATTTCTCTACTTGGCACTCCTTTTTCTTGTGCCCACTTCTGCACTTACTAACTATAAATAACAAAATATGTAAAATATGTAAACTTAGATAACGTAGTGAACTATAAATAAGAATACACTCCATAAATAAAGTCAAAGGAACCAGAAAGCCAACATGAAGAACCGCAGCGAATTTATGCATCAACCTAATACGAAACAAGCGTCAAATTTGCATATAGTACTCTACATGTTCCACTGCGCCAATGATTAGCGATTCAGCACATCGGGACAAAGTAGGTGGGAGTAATGCCAACAAGACGGCTTGGCGGGTCGCCAAATTCAGAAATCGCATTGCCAATTTCCCTTTTCATGATCATTATCAGGCTTCAGGAATTCCGCACTGGCAGACTTTCAGCCTACCGAGACATGTTTACTGCAGCTGCTCATTTTCCTCGGGATAAAACGACCTTCCTGCAAATATAGATACAGTGGGATTAGAAGAGACGTCAGACTGCATCTCAAGTACCGGTGGGACTTGTTATCGAGATGTCTGGGATACGTTAAATTTAATGGCTCCTTCAGCAGTACATCTTTTATTAATCATTTATCCTGCAATCAGTATCCGGCTCATATTGAAGCCATGTACAGGCCCCTATATCAAAATTTGACGTTCGATACCCTTTTACGATGAATTACTAGCCTCCTCAACTGCACCACGTTGTGGGTCGCGCGGCCTCCCGCGTCGGAGGTTCGAATCCTCCCTCGGGTTTGGATTGTGTGTGTTGCCCTTAGGTTAGTTTAAGTAGTTTGTAAGAATAGGGAATGATTACAAACATTTGAGTATTTTATATGAAGCGGACTCAACTGAAGTCGTGGATTCCTTATGACACAAGCCCTCCTTCTGCAACCAATAACGACTGTGAGAATAAGCAGTAGTGTGTGGTTGTCAAAGATGTTACCATCCACTATACGAGTTGCGTAGGCTCCTCATACTTCGTAACACGATATGGAACATCTGTTTGGTATAGGGAGCCTCGAGATGGGTTCAATGTGAGGCCGAAAATGGGTGCTGTAACTCGGTTTCTTTATATTGATTTTCGTTTGGTGGTATTTCGTCGTGGATGAAAAGGCTCTAAATTTTACTTGGCTTGCCTGTACGAAATGTAGGTTCGTATGCCTAATAATCTTATTTAACTTGATACACTGCGTCGTATTTATCTTTTTTCTGAGCCTATTTGTTAATTTAAGACTTTTGTAATGATTGAACATGAAGGAGGAATGGGTAGTGCTGAGAGATGAAATAGTGAAAGCATCAGAGGACAAGATAGGTAGGAAGGCAAGAGCTACAAAAAATCCTCGGATATCACAGGAGATACTAAATTTAATCGATGAAAGGAGAAAATATAAAAATGCTGTAAATGAAACAGGCAAAATTGAGTAGACGACTAAGAAATGAGATTGACAGGAAGTGCAAAATGGCTAAGCAGTAGTGGCTAGAAGGCAAATGCAAGGATGTAGAAGAAAAATATAAATAGGGGAAAAATAGATACATCCTACCGGAAAATAAAAGAAACATATGGAGATACGAAAAACAGCTCTATGAATATCAAGGACACTGATGGAAAACCAGTTCTCAGCAAAGAAGGGAAAGCTGAAAGGTGGAAAGAGTATATAGAGAGGCTCTATGGAGGAAATGAACTTAGCGCCAATATTGTAGAAAGGGGAGAAGCAGCAAATGAGGATGATATAGGAGATAATATACTGAGAGATGAATTTGATAGAGCACTGAAAGACCTAACTCGAAACAAAACACCTAGAGTAGATGATATTCCCTCAGAGCTACTGAAGTCTGTGGGAGAACCAGGGTGTGGATTTCACCTGGTGTGTAAGACGTATGAGACAGGTGAAGTACCCTCAGACTTTAAGAAAAATGTTATAATCCCCATTCCAAAGAAAACAGGTGCAGACAGGTGTGAAAACTACAGAACCATCAGTTTAATAAGTCATGGTTGGAAAATAGTAACACGTATTATTTACAGAACGATGGAAAATCTGGTAGAAGCCGACCTTGGGGAAGATCAGTTTGGGTTCAGGAGAAATGTAGGAACACGGGAGGCAGTACTCACTTTACGGCTTATCCTAGAAGATAGATTAAGAAAAGGCAAATTTACATTTCTAGCTTTTGTAGATTTGGAGAAGGCTTTTGACAATGTTGATTGGAATAAACTCTTTCAAGTTCTGAAGCAAGCAGGAGTAAAATATAGGGAGCGTAAGGTTATTTACAACTTGTACAAAAACCAGACAGCGGTTGTCAGAGTTGAAGGGCATGAAAGGGATAAGGGATGGAGTGGTTGGAAAGGGAGTAAGACAGGGTTGTAGCCTTTCTACAATGTTATTCAATTTGTACATTGGGCAAGCTATAAAGGAAAGCAAGGAGAAATTGGGAGAAGGAATTGAAGTTCAGTGTGAAGGATTAAAAACATTGCGTTTTGTCGACGACATAGTAAATCTGTCAGAGACAGCAAAGGACCTGCAAGAGCAGCTAAACGGAATGGACAGTGTGATAAAAGGTGCATATAAGATGAACATTAACAAGAGCAAAACTATGGTAATGGAGTGCAGTCTAAGAAAATCAGGCGAGGCTGAAGGAATTAGTTTGGGTAACGAAACAATAAAGGAGGTAGATGAGTTTTGTTACTTGGGCAGTAAAATGAAAATGATGGTCGAAGTACAGAGGATATAAAATGCAGAATGGCAATGGGAAGAAAAGCGTTCTTGAAAAAGAGAAATTTGTTAACATCGAATATTGATTTAAGCCAAAGGAAGTCCTTTCTGAAGGCATTTGTATGGAGTGTTGCCTTGTATGGGAGTGAAACATGGACGATAAACAGTGCGGGCAGGAAGAGGATTGAGGGTTTTGAAATGTGGTGCTACAGAAGAATGCTGAAGATTAGGTGAGTGGATCGCGTAACTAATGAGGAGGTACTGAACAGAATTGGGGAGAAAAGAAATTTCTTGCATACCTTGACTAAAAGAAGGGATAGATTGGTAGCACACATTGTTAGACATCAAGGAATTGTGAATTTAGCGTTGGAGTGAAGTGTGTGGGGTAAAAACCACAGAGGAAGACCAAGAGATGGATACAGTAAGCAGATTCAGACAGATGTAGGTTGCCGTTCTTATGTGGAGTTGAAGAGGCTTGCTCAGGATAGGGTTTTGTGGAGAGTTGCATCAAACCAGTCTCCAGACTGAAGACCACAACAACAACAGTGACAGTAGAAAGCCCCTGTTTGAGGACATTGCCTCAGCGCGTATGCCAGGTTACGCGACTCAGACGTGGGTGTAATCACCGACATGTAGGCATGGATTTATGTTGCATTCACGTCTTTCGAACATTCTCTTTGAAACAAACCTCCACTTTTTAAGTATATGAGAAAACAGAATTTAAACAGAACTACATCTACATCTACATGGGATACTCTGCAAACCACATTTAAGTGCCTGGCAAAGGGTTAATCGAACCACCATTGTACTATTTATCTCCCATTCCATTCTCGAATAGCGCGCGGGAAGAAAGAACACCTGAATCTCTCCGTTTTAGCTCTGATTTCTCGTATTTTATTCTGATGATCATTCATACCTATGTAAGTGGGAGTTACCATTATGTTTTCGCATTCTGAGGAGAATGTTGGCGATTGGAGTTTTGTAAGCACTCCCACGCCGCAGCGATAAGCGGCGTTGTTGTAATGATTCCGATTTCAGATCCTGTATCATTTCCGTAACGCTGTCTCCCCTGTATCGTAACAATACAAAACGAACTGCCCTTCTCTGGACTCTTTCAATGCCCTCCGTCAAACCCACCTGATAAGGATCCCACACTGGGCAGCAATACTCCAAAAATGGACGGACAAGCGTAGTGTATGCAGTTTCTTATGTAGTTCTGTCGCATCTTTTAAGGGTTTTGCCAGTAAAACGCAGTCTCTGGTTCGCCTTTCCTACGACATTATCTACGTGTTCTTTCCAGTTTAAGTCTGCTGTAATAATAATTTCTAGGTATTTAGTGGTGTTTATGGCCTTCACTTTTGATTGATTTATCTTGTAAACAAAGTTTAACGGATTTCTTTTCGTACTCATGTGGACGACTTCACACTTCTCATTATTTAGAGTCAATTGCCAATTCTTACACCATAGTGATATCTTATTCAGATCGTTCTGCAGTTGGTTTTGATCTTCAGATGATTTTACTAGACGGTAAATGACGGCGTCATCTACAAACAACCGAAGAGAGCTACTTAGATTTTCCCCTAAATCGTTTATGTAAATGAGCAACAGCAGAGGACCAATAATACTACCCTGTGGAACGCCCGCTGTCCCCTCTGTTTTAGTCGATGCCTCACCATCGAATACTACGAACTGTGTCCTCTCTAACAGGAAATCCCCTATCCAATCGCAAATTTGGGGCGATATAACATAACCACGCAATTTGATTAAAAGCCCTTTGTGAGGTACGGTGTCAAATGCCTTCTGGAAATCAAGAAATACGGAATAGATTTGCGAACCCTTGTCGATAACGCCCATCATTTCGTGTGAATAAATAGCTAGTTGTGTTTCGCATGAACGATATTTTCTAAAGGAATATCTGTTAAGAAAAGAATATATGATTCCAAAGGTGGCCTTACAGTACAAACCCGAAGTCTTTGGGACAAGCCAGACAAAAACTCGAATGGCCTTTTATGTGAGAGGCAGAAGGAGAAGCAGGAGATGGAAGCCCTTTCCCCCATATTTCAAGGGCCCCGTGCCACCCACTTGTAAATTCCTCCAGAATTTTATACGCGTGTGGGTATAAGGACCATGTCGTAAAAGAAAGGGGGGCGGGGAGTGGCACTTTTATGCGGGCACCGGAGATTTGTGCGCGCTATCGCGGGCTGACAAATGCGCGATGGCTATCTGGTGGCCATCAGGAGGCTCACATGGCTATTGGCTCAACTTGCCGCGGAAGCAGGGCGCGGACCCTCGGCAGAGGGGCGCCTCTTAATGATTGTATCGTATGTCTTCCGCACGATAAGGAGCTGGGGGAGCCGCGTGAGCTATGGCCTCATCCGATGCTATCAGCGCCGACAACATTAGGCCGCCTCCAGGATCGCCGACACATATTGTTTTCCCTTAAAGCAGAAGACGCCTGAGAATCCGCAACTGTACTCCTGTTCTTTATTTGCTGGTTTGGAGCA
Source organism: Locusta migratoria (assembly GCA_026315105.1). NCBI lineage: Eukaryota > Metazoa > Arthropoda > Insecta > Orthoptera > Acrididae > Locusta > Locusta migratoria. The sequence goes on from CM048744.1 coordinate 447,125,755, forward strand.
ACAAGTGGAAATTTCGCCTTCGAATTTAATGTTGTGCGGGTGCTGGTAAGGCGGCGTAGGTACATATGCGAGTCCCGATGATGAAATCTTCTCGGATTGACAGCCAAGTCAGTGTTTCGTTCTCCGGCAAGAAATTTTTTGAAATGTCTTGGTCGCACTGTTTTCATTTTATCACTGCCTTAAACCCGCGGCTCCGCTCGCGTGGTGGTAGATCAAATCACACATAAAAATGCTCTCGTTTCGAAGAATCCAAACACAAAATTCAACAATAATGATTGCAATAATATCACAGATTGATCAATTGATGTAATGCGCGACACGTCAAATCGATGAATTTTAAAGGGATGCTGTTGTTGTTGTTATTGTCTTCAGTCCGGAGACTGGTTTGATGCAGCTCTCCACAATACCCTATCCTGAGCAAGCCTTTTCATCTCCTCATAAGAACGACAACCCACATCCACTTGAATGTGTTTACTATACGCGTCTCTTGGTCTCCCTCTGCGATTTTTCCCTCCGATGCTAAATTTACGATTCCTCGATGTCTAAGAATGTGTCCTACCAAGCGATCCCTTCTTTTAGTCAGGGTATGCCAAAAATTCCTTTTCTCACCAATTCTGTTCAATACCTCTTCATTAGTTATGCGATCTACCCACCGAAAGGGATGTATTAAAAGAAATTTCTTTTTTACTGCTTTATTTATTTATTCTTATATTTCCTTAATCGTATGCTTATCCTTACAGAGAAAGAGCAGCAGCCGATGTAGCACACATACACCAAAGATATGCTCTGTGGCATCACGTTTCGCTATATGTATCCTCCTTGCTATAGAATCGCAAACGTCATCGCTGCCCTTCAGTCCGAATTTTTTTATAATTTGATGACTTCCAACCACCATATCTTCCACCCCCTTACAGCTATCGGCGTGGAACTGCTATGGTGTACAACGGGAGGCTTCGGACAACAATTATACACAGAACATTCGTTCGCGTTCTGTAGTTTTCGCTACAGAGCGAAATATTAACACACACACACACGTAAAATTTAATATACACCGATAACTTTCCATCCCAATACTCTCCACCCTTTTATCATTATCAATCTTCAAGCAACAATGCAACCAATAAAACTATGTTCAAAGAGTAAATATAATTTTCAAAGAGTAATTAGTGTTCCGCATTTCGCGTTATGTTCTTCAAAGTACTAAATATCTATCAGATCGCTATAAAACCGTACCTAAAACCTTCCTCAGGCATAAATTAGTAACTGTAAAAATATACTGCGTCTTGCCGTTCGGACGTGATAAGCGTACACCGAACAGACATTCTCTCTCTCTCTCTCTCACACACACACACACACACACACACACACACACACACACACATATATATATATATATATATATATATATATATATATATATATATATAGCTATCCGATCGCCATAAAACCGTGCCTAAAGCCTTCCCCGGCTAGACATTAGTAACTGTACAAATTTTTAGCTCTCTATGTCTTGTAGGTCAGACTTGATAGACGTACACCGAACAGACATTCACATTTATAGATACAGATTACGCGTTTCGATACATCATCATCAGATCTGTGGCAATAAAATAACTTACATTTCGGATGTTTACAGTTCTTAATCATAAAATTCATATAGAGCACAAACAAATTATAAGAAAATATACTTAAAACTTAAAAAAAACGATGGTAATTAAAACACATCTTATTGGAGATGACTAATTAAAATATAAACCATCATCGTGGATGTCTAAGTCAAGGTGTGTCGACTAGAATCTCATGCCAAACTGTGGTGAGAAGGGGAGAAACACCGCAATAGGTAAATTAGGTCCAATAGCCGCCAGATGGCGCAGGGTTAAATTTAAATATTATTCCAATGACTTTATGTAACATCATCTTGCGCCCTCTGCACTGTCAACTGACATAGGAACTACTAAAAACATGGCTACAAGATGTGTTGAGTCAAAATAAAATATCAGATATCTTATTAAAACATATTACTGGGACTGGGCGTACAAACAATCAATACAACCAACTAACAATATAACACATATACACAGGCAATGTGCCAGTGGGTCACAATATATACTTATACTCAGGTATTGCACTACATATCATTTGATGAAGAGAGGGTAGTAGGGAAGAGTAGGTGAGAGAAGGAGGGGTGCGGCAATCAAGATGTGGATAGGAGTAGGTGGAGACTCTTTGAATTTTCTCTCTCTCTCTCTCTCTCTCTCTTTTTTTTTTTTTTTTTTTTTTTTTTTTTTTTTTTTTTTTTTTTTTTTTTTTTTACAAGAGACTATTTACCAAGATACATGTTACATAAAACTGTTACATGAAACTGCAGAGGTCATCAGTCCGTAGACTTGCAAACAACTTAAAGTAACTTATGCTAAAGACAACACACACTCATACACACACACACACACACACACACACACACACACAATCACATGTCTGAGGGAGGACTCGAAACTCCGATGAGGAGCAAACGCCAACTCCGCAGCAAGGCGTGTTAAGCCCGTTTTAAACGATGAACGAACTTTGTAATAGATCGATAATTGCGTTAATGGCGGCCGTCTATCGTTTGAACGGCTTCACAAGTAAGATCTCGATAGTATCGACGCGCTATAATCGTAGCGATAAATAGGGCCATTTCCAAATTCGGTACTTATGGGTTCACTGCGCATGCGCGAGCTAGTAGCTGTCTGCTGCAGTCACCGCTACAGTTAGTCCGCCATTTTCCTTCCTATTTACGAATATTTTGCGTTTTTTTCAGAGTTTATGATCACAATGTATTTCTAACTAGCTTATATACCCGTGCATCGCAACGTTTGTTGAAGGAGAGCTTGTGTGTATCATGGTTTCTTAGGGTTCCGGACCTCAGTGAGTAAAAACAGAATCCTCTTTGGATCGCTCTGTCAATAAACTCAGTTGTCCTATCCAAGATGTCAAATGTAAGTGTAAGTCATTGTCCGAAACGATGTATCTTCATAAAGATTTTGATACAAAAAGTGAAATGTGCCAAAAGAAGGAAAGAAATGTCGCTAAGCATTTTATACACAAAGAGAAATCAGTAAAACTATGTTCAATGTTTGTTGGTATTCGTAGACAAGATTGCTTAATTCTATCACAGACGTTCGCTTCCTTGATGTACTACCCCATACGTATTATGCAGCAGCGATTATTATTAGTTCTTTCATGCACTACAGCGCCTCTATCGCATGTTTGCTGTACTACGCAATCCATACTTCAAGCATAACCTACATCTAAAACAATTTCCCTTATGAAGTTGCTCCTTGCAAATCTGTGAAGTAGTTTAGGAGATTAGGTATTTCTAATAGAGGAACAGACAGTTACTGAAAACACTTAAGGTTGCGATGTATCTTTCTTCCGTGATATAATTTTCATGAAATCATGCCTCTATGTTGCCCCAATCTAAGCTCAAATTTACTGTGAAAACCGCTTGAAAATGTGTTAGTAGTTTCTTTTTTTTTAATACGTTTGCGAAAAGTGTTAGAAATACGCATATCTTCATGAATATGGTGTAGCTTACATCATACATCAGTTATATTCGCCATTTAAAACATTTATTACATGATCATTCATATCTCTCGATAATGGACTAAGGCATGGGAAGCTGAAATATAATAAGTATTTCCTTAATGAAGTAGAAATATCACTGACAATAATTATTATTCATACGGTTGGCTCTCTTTGCGTTAGATGCGCTATTGTCGCTCCAAGTCTGAAACTTAAACTTCAATAGTAGTTGTTACATATACGTTAGACTGTGATATCATTATGTAACTATATGGATTACAGACGGAGAGGATTGTATCAGTTTTATATTCATTGCGTTGAATCATATTTTGTAGAACATAGCAACCAAGAAAACGATTTTCAGAAATATGGTAAATTTGAAAAGTCAAAGAGTAAGTAGTATTTTCAAAGGGTAATAATCCGATCGCTGCCCCGAACTACACGCGAACATCCGCAGCGCTATCTATTAGTTCTTTGCTGCATTACGCCTTTCTTTCCAAGCATGAAATACACCTAAAACTTCAAATTACGATATCTTTTACTTTCCTGGTCTGATTTTGATAAAATGAAGCCAATATGTTGCCACAGGATATTCTCTATTTATCTGTGATACCCCCATGATTTTCCGTTTAGTACTTTTGGAGATTACTCTATACAAATAGACACATGCGATTGCTTTCAGAGAAATGTTTAAATTGTGATATCTAACTTTTTCTGACCCGATTTTGTGAAATGAAGCGTTTCTGTAACCGCAAGATACCCTCACGTTTCCTGTGAAAAACGCCTGAAAATTTGTCTATTAGTTTTGGAGTTGAAAGAGAAAGACAGACATGATGGTTGTCGATGAAAAACGTTAAATTGGGATGTTTTTCTTTCCGTGATCCGTTTTTTTAATGAAACTAAGTCTGTATGTTGTCCCAAGGTACGCTGCAGTTACCATACCTTTAAAAACCCCATGCGAATTCGTGAAGTAGTTTTGGTGAAGTGGTTTCTAACAGATGAACAGACACGACAGTCTCTGAAAACACTTCGTGATTCTATTTTGATGAAATCATGCCTAGATCCTAAACCAATCTTCGCTCATGTTTCCTGTGAAAACCGCATGAAAATCATCCATTAGTTTTGAAGATTGAAGCGAACAGCGATAGGCCTACATTTACAGATTTATTATTAGTATAGATACGTTGTACAATTGTAAAATTTTGCAGGAATATTTTTATTTGTGTAAGTGCTGTATGTCGGTAAAATATGTTGCGAATATGGTTAGTAGTAAAGAAGTGTTAGATTAAAACGTGATGCTTGATGCGGCGATATTACTCTTTACGTTCTCATTATCATGAACTACGTGTCGTACTGTCATACAATTTTGAACGTACATTCAGCTTTACGTGTGTATTCTGTCTGCAAAATTTCCTGCGAGTACAATTGGAAATTATAAATTGTTATACCGAATGACATAGTTTTGCTTCATAAACAGCGAAAAAGTGGTAAGCGAGAAACTTTTTTCCTTTCATTATTTTGATGTGGTTGCCTTCGAGCAAAACTTTAATAAAGGTTTGAAATTATGTTTAAAGTTTGTTGCAAGTTGCCAAGTACTGTCATTCTTATACAGTGTATTTATAACGTCTCGTTACATCTTGTAGCAGTTTTTTCGATTCCTATTGTTTATGATGTTATATCTCCTGAACGATGTGTCGTACGTGACTAGTACTTCTCCAGCAGTTGTTACCGCACGTATGAAATATATGTACCAAATTTGGGTGAAATCGGTCTAGTATTGTAGGAGAAAATATTAAGCATTGTCGTTTGACGCAGCGGTTTTTCGCGCATCTCATTGTTTATGACGTCATATCTCCTTACGTATGTGCCGTAGGTGATTCTTACCCCGACAGCGATTGTTGTCTGATCTTAAAGAACATGTGTACCAAGTTTGGTTGGAATCGGTTCAGTAGTTTAGGAGGAGATGTGGAACATACGTACATACATACATACATACAGCCTATTTTATAGGATGTAAGATGACGGAATTGACACTGTCCCTCGCCGGACCGTCCCCTCACGTCAACGTCACGTTAAGCTTACTGGAGAAGAATGTTTTGATGGAACGGTGGTCTGTTCAAATGTTCAAATGTTTGTTAAGCTTATGGGACTTAACTACGGGGTCGTCAGTCCCTAAACTTACCAACTACTTATGAACTACTTACGAACTCGGACGGCACAAATATCCATGCCCGAGGGGGGATTCGAACCCCCGGCCGTAGTGGCCGTGCTGACCGTGACTGGAGCGCCTCAGTCACCTCGGCCACCGCGGCCGGCGGTCGTCTGTTAACATCGGAAGTTAAGCTACTTTCGTCATGCGATTTTCATGATTTAGTCGACGATTTAGTGGCAAATGTGTCTTATTAATCTTCATTTTATTATTATACTTTGGTTTAGCGGTAAATTTCAAATGTTTCATGACAAATATTTTTCTCAATTGAGTTCCTCCTGAAACCGAGGTCGTATATCAGAAATCTAAAACTCGTTTATGTTTTGCAATATCGTAACAGAAAAGACGGAAAGTAATTGTTTATTTGGATAACATTGTAATTATTAAATAAAATTTTAAATGAAAAAGACAGTTCAAATGAAGGACAAAAATTCAGTTGTGCTCGACGAAAGTAACAATGGCAGCGGGCAAGTAAACAAGCTCTATTTATGATCTTATAAATATTGTTTGATGTGTTCATATGTTTATTTTTTCGCTTGAAAACAGATATTAATGTTTTGAAATGTTGTTTCACTTCCCATCACTTTACCACACTAAGTTGACCAAAAACATGCATTGTAAAGTTTTCTTTGGCGGTCAATAACATATAGCGTTGTTGTTTTCTCATTTACAGTATGAAACTATGACTTTTCTATATAACAGATCGCCAGTCATAACTTCACTTTCAACATCAGGTATTGGGATAAAGAAATTGATGTGACTGATAGTGTGAATTCGCCTTCCGTATCCAGAAAATTTACCACTGGTTTACAGCCACGAAAAACAACAACAAACTAACCTCGCAAACATTCGCATGGTTTACTGTCTGATTACGTTTCACGTCTAAACACGCTGCCACAAGATCTTGCATGAGTTTATAGTTCAGGGCTAGTACGCTAGGAGCGCTTCAGTAAACTATTATCTATCACGTTCACTTCAATTCATTGTTAAAAAGGGGCTTTAGAGTCCACGGCCACTCTATCGCAGCCTTTACTTGTCGCTTATACCGCGTATGCTATGCCAGAGATATGAGCAATGGCTACGAATGAAATGAAAAGAAGAACTTGTTGCATTATCGAAACCAATAGGATCAGAAACGGTAGAATAAGAAGTGGCATTGAAATGACGGAGACAAAATAATAACATTGGAGGGAGAACAGTGCAATGGTAGAGACATGTCATGAGGGTGCCAAGAAAATGGTATAAATGGTAATGGAAAGTGGAAAAATAAAAGGTAGACGAGTGACATTGATGTGTTTTGTACCTGTGGACATGAGGGAGAAATCCATACGTGTTCATTAGGGAAAAAATAGTGACTTAAACAGACTATCAGGATGTCTCGCAGACGTATGTATGAAGCACACAGTCAAATCAGTGACTTTGAAGGAGGTCGCATTGTTGGCATGAGAGAAATGTTAAAATAATTTCATGTGTTTGTAAATCTAAGGGACGTAACTACGTTGGTCATCAGTCCCTAAGCTTACAAACTACTTGCACTAACTTAAAGTAACTTATGCTAAGGGCAACACAAACACCCTGCCAGAGGGGGGAGGGAACTCGAACCTTCGACAGCGAAAGACCGCGTGCACCACAGCTGGGCGTCTTAGTGCACACGGCTATTCTACCGCGGCTGAACGAAATGGATTCATGTTACTTCACCTGTAAAGGAGACCGCGTATAAAACGCTTGTACGACCACGTCTTGAGTATTGCTCAAGTGTTTGGGACCCGCAGCAGATCAGTTTAAAGGAAGACATAGAGGCGGTTCAGAGGCGAGCAGGTAGATTTGTTACCGGTAGGTTCGACCAATGCGCGAGTGTCACGAAAATGCTCCGGAAACTCAATTGGGGATCGCTGGAAGAAAGACGACGTTCTTTTCGTGAATTTCTGTTAAGTAAATTTAGAGGGCCGGAATTTGAAGCTGAGTGTAGTACGATCTTGCTGCCGCCTACTTACGTTTCGCGTAAAGATCACAAAGACAAGATAAGAGAGGGCTCGTACGGAGGCATGTAGGCATTCTTTTTTTCCTCATTCAATTTGGGAGTGGAAAAGGAAAGGAAATGCCTAGTAGTAGCACAGTGTACCCTCCGCCAAGCAGCTTACGGTGAACTGCGGAGTATGTATGTAGATGTGTAGATTCATCTCATGGCTCATGTAGGACGACGTGTTTCAGCAGAGCAAAGGATGAGGACAGAATGCTTCATGAAAGGCCTTAGGAGATGGGTCATTTTGTACCATCCACACTACCCATCCCCCGTCTCCCCTAGAAGATCGACACGTCATCCGAATGACTTTTCAGGACAGATCTGTGTCCACATCGGCTCTGGAGCAGCAGTGTAACGCACAATACACCGTGGGTTAGAGCGCTTTCCCAAGGTATTTTTGCCATTGTCGCTACGGAAACTTAGTATAATGTCTAAATTGCTCCCATGCACTCATTTCTGTTGCCACTTCCAAGACGTTACCCTAAGCTTACAAATACGATTGAGGTATGACTACGCGTCTTAATCTTCCTGTTATAAGCTTAAATCTAAACTTCTACGGTAATTTTACTTTCTGATGTAATAATGTTTGTCGTTTTCTTCCATTCGCTGTCAAAGCTAACAATCGCCCTCAGTGTTGCCAGAAAGTTCGGGAATTACTTCTACATTCAAACACATTTCACTTTAAACGGAAATTTAATTCGATTTAAGCCTCTCGTGCAAGGAAGCTTATAAAATGGTAATAAGATTACACCCGCACATTCGAGGAAAGCAAATCCGCTTAAGGATCAGCTCCGTGGCAATTAAAACTTCGTCTCGCCATCAACAGAGGCAAACGTGGCGGAGAGCTGCAGTGCTGCGGTGTCTGAGAATAGGAGCGGAAGTCTCGAGCAGGCGTAAGCTCCGAGCTGCCTGGCGTCTGCTTCTCGTCCCGGGGATAACGAGGCAAAGAGTCGCCAGGCGCAACGTCTGGCCGCGGGATCCCTGCCAGATAACTGAACTGAGGGGCGACCGGGACAAAGGCCAAGTGCACGGCCTGTGTACACAGAGTGGCCACAGAGCGAGTCAAACGTGGTTGGCTAATCACCGACGACGACGTTTTTCTGCCACGAATCGTATGTCCGCAGCGCTATTCGGAAGTGTAGAGGGATACCCCACTCCCCAACTGCACCTTCCTTTGTCCATCCTTGCCCCTCTATCTCCAAATCCTCTCTTTCCCTGTCTATCTCCTCGTCTCGCTCTCTCTGTTCATCTCCTCCTCTCCACTCTATACGTCACCTTCCCCAGATCTAGATTTCGATCACTGTGTGAACATTATTAATGCTAAGACAAATGTAAAAGAACCAGTCAGCATTAGATGATATGCATACCAAACTATGAAGCAGTTGTACGAAGTTTCAATTACAGTCAATCCACCACCAAAGGATCCATCTGGCGACGGGAGCGTTTTACACTAGTCCCGTTGAGAGCCCCTATGCCGAGGCCGCCGAACTACCTCTTTCTTAGCGTCGGGAACTCCTGCTTAGCCGTTACGCTTGCCGCTTGTCATCCATGCGAGGACACCCAACGTATTCTGTTTTCTTTAATGACTCACTTGACGGTCTCATTGCCGTGCGTCCGTCTGCTTGCTACCACCGGGAGTTCGCTTGCGTTATTTATTTGGCCAGATCGGCGTTACAATGCCTGCTACTTTCTCGACTGGAGAGAGCACCTCTCCACCGTGGCTAAGCCCAGAAGTCCGTGTTAACTTGGACCTTCATTCTCTTCTAAATGACTCCACACCTAGCTTCTTTTACCGGAGAGAATTTATCGCACTCCGGTTCAAATTTGATGACTATTTGTTCATCTACAATGATGGCTCAAAGACAGAGCAGGGTATTGGGTGTGCCTTTGTGCTTGGCAACGCCTCGTTTAAATATCGTCTCCCTGAGTGGAGTTCCAATTTTACAGTTGAGCTATATGCATTATATCAAGCCACCCAATACGTCCGGCGAAACTCGCTCAATAAGAGTCATTTATCGGACTCTCTGAATGCTCTTTGGAGCCTCCGCACGCTATATCCTGTCCATCCCCTGGTATAAAGCATCCGCAGTTGTCTTACCTCTCTTTCAGCGAGCGGAACTACTCTGACGTTTTTGTGGGTCCCTGGCCACGTGGGAGTGTTGGGGAATGAGTCTGTGGATACGGCTGCCAAGGAGGCAGTTCTCCTCCGTCGGCTGTCTACCTTTTCTACTACCTCTGATGACTTTCGTGTTGACGTCTCCCGGCGTATCATCTCACGTTGGTTTTTACATTGGTCATCACTGTCAGGGAACAAATTGCGAGCCATTAAACCGGTGCCTGATCTTTGGTCAACGTCATCTCGACCATCTCGCCGAGAGGAGATTGTTCTGGCTCGGCTTCGTATTGGCCACTGCCGTTATAGCCACCTTCGTGGTGATCCTGCTCTCTTATGTGAGCACTTTGATAAACCTTTTACTTTGTACCACCTTTTAGTGCAATGTCCGTTTTTTAAACGACTACGTCATGATCTATGTTTACCGTTTGAAATGTCTGATATTTTAGCTGATGATCCGCATTCTGCTGACCGAGTTTTACTTTTTTATACATCGTGCAAATATGGCGAAAGCCATTTAAGTTCTAACCCCGGTTCGATTTTACTATGGGCAGTGTTGAGCGCTAAAGACCTAAGTAGTTTTGCGCCCTTAAAAAAAATACAGTCAATGATAAAACACATTCCTTAAAATAAACAATTGAAACATATAAAACCTTTCTACCTCCATGTTGGAGGTTACCTTCAGTGTCATGCAGCAGTTACAATTTTTACACAGCCGACGTCAGCATTCGTCATTGACGACTGCGGCGCCTTCTTTAAAGGTTCGTAAATCAAAAATTGTACTTGTAGTATATTTATTACGTTAGATTAGTGGCTATATTTTAACATGCACTTTTTAGTTTAAAATTTCCTGTATTAATAAATATTATTTATCAATTGTAGAGGATTGTGCGAGCGTGAAGGTCGAGGTGAGAGTTTAAAATAGGGAAAGATTAATTTTTAAAACTCACAACCACCAACTGCGAACCAAATTCCTAAACATGCAAAAACACTGGAACTGTGATTGCGGCTGTTTGACTCGTTTTCTAGGGGATGATATCACACGTTCGCAGCTTTCCTTCCCTGCATATGATTAACAAAACAAATTCATAATAAAATCAAGTTCATGAGAGAAAAGGGTGTACTAACTACTATTTTTGAAAACACGTGAAAGTTCACTTTATATTGTTTATTTCACAATATCTGAACCCTGTGGCTGATACGTCTGTACGTCGACACATTTACCAAATAAAGTTATAGCTCGTGAGCCCCCAGACAAAATGAATATTTATCGCGAATTGTTTTCACACCACGTGGCTGTCTCAAACACCGTTTATGTTCATGCCTATGCGACGACACGTGTTACATTAACAAATCACAGTCACTTTAATTCAATGCGATGCACACCTTGTTCCACCGGCTAAATATTCACAAACACACAGTAGCACTCGATTTAACTTGGTACAGTCTACGACGAGCAACCACACGTGGCGATTGCCACAGACAAATCTAAAGTCACATCCTCGAGATCCACATGTCGACTGATGCAGAGCGACGCCGCCCGGCCAGCCACCCCACGTGCTCTCGAGTCCCCACTTCCTGCCCTCACGCGCGCGCGCGCCAAAAGCTCAACTGCAGGGGTTTTTTCCCCTACGTCATCAACTTCCCTATGTGAGCTGTTCTAACCGATTTGCCTACATACAGCGCTCAGCCAATACATTTCTAAAACTTTACTTAAAATCAAAATAATTACACTACACATTAAATAAATTGTTTTCTTTGGTTTTTATATTGGTATAAACATACTTTGTACTATTTATCATAATTGCGCAATTTCTTATGTCACTGATAAGTGATTTAACTGAATATTTAAAGGTAAAATACACAAGATTAATTGAAAATAAAATGAGAAATAGTTAATATATTATTTTTATAAACAAACATTGCCATGCTAGTTGTGTAACTGTCTTGTATTCATTGATAATTTATTACTTTTCATTGTCAATTAAACATATTACGCCAGATGTGACTATATCAGCTAATGTATTGTTTATTTATCAACAGGCTATTTTGTAATGAGGGCCTTAAAGGTTCCTAACTGCATCGTATTACTTCAAATGCCAGTAGTATTAGAATATTTGTGCATTGCACATTGTCCCTCTCTCCCCTCACCGGAAACGAACTGGAAAATCCTAAGCTGGAACAAGCCACCAATGTCGGCCTGCTCGCTGGCCTCCCATCAGCTACATGCACACAGCAAATCTCAACGTGGAGAATTTCTACCTATGGCCTAACTATAAATGTTGTCATCCAACTGTGTACATACATTGCTACCATAATTAATAAGATTAAAATTGTGTAACATTTAGTGCATTGGCATGGTCAATGTTTGCAGTGAACTCCATACTGTTTAATTATCAAATGTTATAAATTACCAGTATTTCTATTGGGCGGTAATCTTACAATACCCCCACTTGAGGCATCAAAACCAGGATGGCGTAAGTAGTACCAAAATTAATACATTCAAATGAGCAAAATTTATAATTACAAAAGTATTGAATCGGATTGACTCAAACACTATGCCAATTATTACCTCAACTAATGCAAAAAAAATAGATAGATAAATAAAAATAAACAGGGCAGTCAGAAAATTTCCCAATATTTGTACCATTAAGAGCACTTATAGTGTGTGCATATTTTTAAGAAAAGAATCCTTATAACTAATTACATCCATGAAATTTAAGTGTGCCTGTTGTTTATATACAGAATTGGCACCAAATTTATAATATTATTAAACTTTAGTCTTTAGAGAACCTTGTCCTACATGGAAAAACTAGAATTCTCACTATAAAAACTTTTGACGGTGTACACTCCACTTGTTTAAAAAAAATCTCTCACCACTTTGACACTGAGAACCCCTGAGTCATCGTTGCAGCACTCTGGTCCATGGTGTACGGTCCTATGTCTCCGTCATTTCAACCAACATGCTGTTGCAGCTTAGATTCATGGCACTGGATCAAGCGTTCTTGTTCACACACGTCATATGCACCCTACATGGAACAGGAAGAGCAGAAGGCACTCATGAGTCAACATAGACAAAAGTTTGTCTGGACACCAGGATTCGGTTGGATTTGTATCCCACCCCCCTGCCATCCAGACTTGGTGCATTTGAAACTAAGCATTGAGACATGTACAGTAAAATGCAAATCAACAGAATTAAGAACTCAAAGTGGTTTGTGTTAGTCATTATCAGATCAACTCAAACCACCATGCCTGCACTCTCATCAGCCATAGCTTCAGATGAAACAGACAAGAGAATATGTGGCCTACTTGGAGTAGTACTCCATCAAATATAAATCAACAACCTGCCTGTGTCAAAAATATATCTTAAAGCTCAAATAATTCTACCAAACGAATGTTCTCATAGAGAATTTTCTCTTCTATCAAAATGCCACCTACAAGCATAAATACATATCCTACCCCCTCGCACCAAAAAATTTATTTTTACTTGTGTGAGATTAAATTTGGATCCCTGTGATCAGTCTCATGTGTACTCCCCACAATAAAATATCTAAGTTTAAAGTCTAATTTCAAAATTAGTTTATCAGAAAACATCTACATTTTTTAAATAAAATATCATCAAACCCTATTGATACTCAGGCTAGACAGAAAAATAGTTCTCATCAACTGTTGTTGCAGAAATTGTTCAGTCAACAGTTGAGCACCATTAAAGAAACCAAAATGTGTTATCAGAATCAGTTTAATATAACAATACAGACCATTCCCTATTAGACACGTTACCTACCAAACACTCAAAGAGACAGACAGTAAAGAGCAAACACTTTCTCTCATTGAAACATTTCTCAATCCAACCCACCTTTAGCCAAAACAGCCACAACAAACATACATTCCTCACTTCTGACCCATATGGTCAGTCACACCCACATATGCAACACTGTCAGCTGACATTTTCATCACAATTTATCTAAGCCACAGACCCCACTGCCTGCATCAATGACCACCACTTTCTCATTCTCCGAGTCACCCCACAACTCACACCACATATCCAGCCCTGCTCACATATACACACACATAAACAGTACACTCCCACTTCCTCTAGCATTTAGTGTTGGCATACATACATACATATTTACCTCATCTACCACTGTTGAACTGCAAATCTGATACAAACACATGTTTTAACACAAACAACAAAAGAAAAACATTTATAAAGAACACTTGTAAACTTGACCCCAATGCTTAAATCTAAACACACAAGTAGATACTAACATAGACCACAGAATAAATATACAGAAATTCTTAACCTACTATCTACAATGCATTGAATCTCATACTTCATGACAGTTACTTGTGTAAACATGCCATGAAATCTTTATCACTTACAAAATTTTTGAATTTCACCCTCTTCATGCATTCCTCCAGGCTGAATTCTAACACTTTATATTTCAACTGAGCTTCATATTTGCACGGGAAATCACTTCCTAACATTAGATTTAAACAAAGTCCCTTTATGACTAATAAAGCTTGAATAACAGCTCCTCCTCAATGATTACTTCAAATTCTGGGTTCCCTTTCATATAGTTTGGTTCGTTCAAGAATTCATTTTGTATCTTAGCTTGCTTGGCCTCCCCCCAATACTTATTTAAAAACAACTTTTCAAACGCCTCAAAAGTTACAAATTTATCAGCACACTGATTTGCCCAAGTTTGAGCAGAACAGTTAAGCATTCTCTTTGCTAACTTCATTTTACACTGGTCTGACATACCAGGCACAAATTGGTCCTTGCATGCAGCCAAAAAATCTACTGGATGATAATTACTCACTCCTGAAAACTTTTTGCCATTAGGTGTCTGCAACATGGACCAATTAGTGTTTCCTGATGCAGTACCCAATTCTAGATTATTTATTCTAGTGTTCACCTTCTCAATCTCAGTATTGTTTACTGTCACTACTTGTTCTATCTTTTTCCTAAAGTTACATTCTATATTCTCTAATTTTCCTGACAACAAAGTTTTTGTTTCCTCAATACCTGCCACCATCCTCTTGTCAACCTCAGCCAAAGCTTGCATAGTGCCCTCATTTCTGTGATCACATATTTGTTTCACAGCATCTAACTTGCCTCCTACCTCAGTCTCAATAGCACCAATTCTGACATGTATCTCCTTTTCCCTATTTTCAAACCGTTCTGTTAGACTTCCTATCTCTTTGTCATTGTCTGTGATTATTTCTGCCTTTAATCAAAGTATTGAATTTTGTAGTGCCCCAATGTCTGCCTTAAAGTCTGCTTTCAATTCTGATTTTACAGTTACTATTTCTGATTTTACAGTTTCTATTTCTGATTTTAAATTTGAGTATGAATTTTCTATTTTTGATTCTAAACTTGAGCTAAAACTCGCTAACATGGCTGCGAACATCTCCGGTGTCAACAACATTCCCCCAGTATTTACCCTCTCTGGACTCTCTGGTATGCTACTCTCTGAAATTATGTAGCTTGGCGACTTTTTAAAAACCTGCTCCATTTTGTGTGCCACAAGAAAGCTTGATTAACACACAAGAATTTCTAGCGCCAGCTGCTTTACTTATCTTTTAATCCAGAAGTTGCTGCAACGAGCTGCGACGTCCCCAACGCTCGCTGCCGTCTGTTGTAGAAGCTGTGGCTGGAATATGTCCTCACTGCATCCCTTCCTTTGTAGAATAGAAGCTGCTGGGTCCTGACGCTCCGTTGACGACTTGCGAAGTCCCCACGATCACTGCCGTCCGTTGCAGAAGATGAAATTTGAGTGCGTGGATCCCGCGCGCCGCCGCTCACTGCTGCAGGCCGATGCGCCGTCGATCGCCGGTTACGGATGCCCGCGCCAGAACTCTGCCAGCCACCAACCGCCGTTAAACGCGCGACACGTTCACGTATCGTCCACGATTATGCTAACTGTTTTGTCCACTATCACTGTCCTAAGCGCACCCTACTTCTCTATCCGAGCAAAACCGGTGTGAATTTATCCCGCTATCTGCTGCCAGGCGCCACACACACTTTAAATTGTCCGTCGCGTCCGCGCACTTGTTTGCAACTGTTCGTAACTGTTCACTGTCCTATACACACCCTAATCTCTCCGTCCGAGCAAGTCCAACGTGAACTTATCCTGGACAAGCTCCCAAATGCGAGCGTGAAGGTCGGGGTGAGAGTTTAAAATAGGGAAAGATCAATTTTTAAAACTCACAACCACCAACTGCGAACCAAATTCCTAAACATGCAAAAACACTGGAACTGTGATTGCGACTGTTTGACTCGTTTTCTAAGGGATGATATCACACGTTCGCAGCTTTCCTTCCCTGCATATGATTAACAAAACAAATTCATAATAAAATCAAGTTCATGAGAGAAAAGGGTGTACTAACTACTATTTTTGAAAACACGTGAAAGTTCACTTTATATTGTTTATTTCACAATATCTGAACCCTGTGGCTGATACGTCTGTACGTCGACACATTTACCAAATAAAGTTATAGCTCGTGAGCCCCCAGACAAAATGAATATTTATCGCGAATTGTTTTCACACCACGTGGCTGTCTCAAACACCGTTTATGTTCATGCCTATGCGACGACACGTGTTACATTAACAAATCACAGTCACTTTAATTCAATGCGATGCACACCTTGTTCCACCGGCTAAATATTCACAAACACACAGTAGCACTCGATTTAACTTGGTACAGTCTACGACGAGCAACCACACGTGGCGATTGCCACAGACAAATCTAAAGTCACATCCTCGAGATCCACATGTCGACTGATGCAGAGCGACGCCGCCCGGCCAGCCACCCCACGTGCTCTCGAGTCCCCACTTCCTGCCCTCACGCGCGCGCGCGCCAAAAGCTCAACTGCAGGGGTTTTTTCCCCTACGTCATCAACTTCCCTATGTGAGCTGTTCTAACCGATTTGCCTACATACAGCGCTCAGCCAATACATTTCTAAAACTTTACTTAAAATCAAAATAATTACACTACACATTAAATAAATTGTTTTCTTTGGTTTTTATATTGGTATAAACATACTTTGTACTATTTATCATAATTGCGCAATTTCTTATGTCACTGATAAGTGATTTAACTGAATATTTAAAGGTAAAATACACAAGATTAATTGAAAATAAAATGAGAAATAGTTAATATATTATTTTTATAAACAAACATTGCCATGCTAGTTGTGTAACTGTCTTGTATTCATTGATAATTTATTACTTTTCATTGTCAATTAAACATATTACGCCAGATGTGACTATATCAGCTAATGTATTGTTTATTTATCAACAGGCTATTTTGTAATGAGGGCCTTAAAGGTTCCTAACTGCATCGTATTACTTCAAATGCCAGTAGTATTAGAATATTTGTGCATTGCACATTGTCCCTCTCTCCCCTCACCGGAAACGAACTGGAAAATCCTAAGCTGGAACAAGCCACCAATGTCGGCCTGCTCGCTGGCCTCCCATCAGCTACATGCACACAGCAAATCTCAACGTGGAGAATTTCTACCTATGGCCTAACTATAAATGTTGTCATCCAACTGTGTACATACATTGCTACCATAATTAATAAGATTAAAATTGTGTAACATTTAGTGCATTGGCATGGTCAATGTTTGCAGTGAACTCCATACTGTTTAATTATCAAATGTTATAAATTACCAGTATTTCTATTGGGCGGTAATCTTACAATACCCCCACTTGAGGCATCAAAACCAGGATGGCGTAAGTAGTACCAAAATTAATACATTCAAATGAGCAAAATTTATAATTACAAAAGTATTGAATCGGATTGACTCAAACACTATGCCAATTATTACCTCAACTAATGCAAAAAAAATAGATAGATAAATAAAAATAAACAGGGCAGTCAGAAAATTTCCCAATATTTGTACCATTAAGAGCACTTATAGTGTGTGCATATTTTTAAGAAAAGAATCCTTATAACTAATTACATCCATGAAATTTAAGTGTGCCTGTTGTTTATATACAGAATTGGCACCAAATTTATAATATTATTAAACTTTAGTCTTTAGAGAACCTTGTCCTACATGGAAAAACTAGAATTCTCACTATAAAAACTTTTGACGGTGTACACTCCACTTGTTTAAAAAAAATCTCTCACCACTTTGACACTGAGAACCCCTGAGTCATCGTTGCAGCACTCTGGTCCATGGTGTACGGTCCTATGTCTCCGTCATTTCAACCAACATGCTGTTGCAGCTTAGATTCATGGCACTGGATCAAGCGTTCTTGTTCACACACGTCATATGCACCCTACATGGAACAGGAAGAGCAGAAGGCACTCATGAGTCAACATAGACAAAAGTTTGTCTGGACACCAGGATTCGGTTGGATTTGTATCCCACCCCCCTGCCATCCAGACTTGGTGCATTTGAAACTAAGCATTGAGACATGTACAGTAAAATGCAAATCAACAGAATTAAGAACTCAAAGTGGTTTGTGTTAGTCATTATCAGATCAACTCAAACCACCATGCCTGCACTCTCATCAGCCATAGCTTCAGATGAAACAGACAAGAGAATATGTGGCCTACTTGGAGTAGTACTCCATCAAATATAAATCAACAACCTGCCTGTGTCAAAAATATATCTTAAAGCTCAAATAATTCTACCAAACGAATGTTCTCATAGAGAATTTTCTCTTCTATCAAAATGCCACCTACAAGCATAAATACATATCCTACCCCCTCGCACCAAAAAATTTATTTTTACTTGTGTGAGATTAAATTTGGATCCCTGTGATCAGTCTCATGTGTACTCCCCACAATAAAATATCTAAGTTTAAAGTCTAATTTCAAAATTAGTTTATCAGAAAACATCTACATTTTTTAAATAAAATATCATCAAACCCTATTGATACTCAGGCTAGACAGAAAAATAGTTCTCATCAACTGTTGTTGCAGAAATTGTTCAGTCAACAGTTGAGCACCATTAAAGAAACCAAAATGTGTTATCAGAATCAGTTTAATATAACAATACAGACCATTCCCTATTAGACACGTTACCTACCAAACACTCAAAGAGACAGACAGTAAAGAGCAAACACTTTCTCTCATTGAAACATTTCTCAATCCAACCCACCTTTAGCCAAAACAGCCACAACAAACATACATTCCTCACTTCTGACCCATATGGTCAGTCACACCCACATATGCAACACTGTCAGCTGACATTTTCATCACAATTTATCTAAGCCACAGACCCCACTGCCTGCATCAATGACCACCACTTTCTCATTCTCCGAGTCACCCCACAACTCACACCACATATCCAGCCCTGCTCACATATACACACACATAAACAGTACACTCCCACTTCCTCTAGCATTTAGTGTTGGCATACATACATACATATTTACCTCATCTACCACTGTTGAACTGCAAATCTGATACAAACACATGTTTTAACACAAACAACAAAAGAAAAACATTTATAAAGAACACTTGTAAACTTGACCCCAATGCTTAAATCTAAACACACAAGTAGATACTAACATAGACCACAGAATAAATATACAGAAATTCTTAACCTACTATCTACAATGCATTGAATCTCATACTTCATGACAGTTACTTGTGTAAACATGCCATGAAATCTTTATCACTTACAAAATTTTTGAATTTCACCCTCTTCATGCATTCCTCCAGGCTGAATTCTAACACTTTATATTTCAACTGAGCTTCATATTTGCACGGGAAATCACTTCCTAACATTAGATTTAAACAAAGTCCCTTTATGACTAATAAAGCTTGAATAACAGCTCCTCCTCAATGATTACTTCAAATTCTGGGTTCCCTTTCATATAGTTTGGTTCGTTCAAGAATTCATTTTGTATCTTAGCTTGCTTGGCCTCCCCCCAATACTTATTTAAAAACAACTTTTCAAACGCCTCAAAAGTTACAAATTTATCAGCACACTGATTTGCCCAAGTTTGAGCAGAACAGTTAAGCATTCTCTTTGCTAACTTCATTTTACACTGGTCTGACATACCAGGCACAAATTGGTCCTTGCATGCAGCCAAAAAATCTACTGGATGATAATTACTCACTCCTGAAAACTTTTTGCCATTAGGTGTCTGCAACATGGACCAATTAGTGTTTCCTGATGCAGTACCCAATTCTAGATTATTTATTCTAGTGTTCACCTTCTCAATCTCAGTATTGTTTACTGTCACTACTTGTTCTATCTTTTTCCTAAAGTTACATTCTATATTCTCTAATTTTCCTGACAACAAAGTTTTTGTTTCCTCAATACCTGCCACCATCCTCTTGTCAACCTCAGCCAAAGCTTGCATAGTGCCCTCATTTCTGTGATCACATATTTGTTTCACAGCATCTAACTTGCCTCCTACCTCAGTCTCAATAGCACCAATTCTGACATGTATCTCCTTTTCCCTATTTTCAAACCGTTCTGTTAGACTTCCTATCTCTTTGTCATTGTCTGTGATTATTTCTGCCTTTAATCAAAGTATTGAATTTTGTAGTGCCCCAATGTCTGCCTTAAAGTCTGCTTTCAATTCTGATTTTACAGTTACTATTTCTGATTTTACAGTTTCTATTTCTGATTTTAAATTTGAGTATGAATTTTCTATTTTTGATTCTAAACTTGAGCTAAAACTCGCTAACATGGCTGCGAACATCTCCGGTGTCAACAACATTCCCCCAGTATTTACCCTCTCTGGACTCTCTGGTATGCTACTCTCTGAAATTATGTAGCTTGGCGACTTTTTAAAAACCTGCTCCATTTTGTGTGCCACAAGAAAGCTTGATTAACACACAAGAATTTCTAGCGCCAGCTGCTTTACTTATCTTTTAATCCAGAAGTTGCTGCAACGAGCTGCGACGTCCCCAACGCTCGCTGCCGTCTGTTGTAGAAGCTGTGGCTGGAATATGTCCTCACTGCATCCCTTCCTTTGTAGAATAGAAGCTGCTGGGTCCTGACGCTCCGTTGACGACTTGCGAAGTCCCCACGATCACTGCCGTCCGTTGCAGAAGATGAAATTTGAGTGCGTGGATCCCGCGCGCCGCCGCTCACTGCTGCAGGCCGATGCGCCGTCGATCGCCGGTTACGGATGCCCGCGCCAGAACTCTGCCAGCCACCAACCGCCGTTAAACGCGCGACGCGTTCACGTATCGTCCACGATTATGCTAACTGTTTTGTCCACTATCACTGTCCTAAGCGCACCCTACTTCTCTATCCGAGCAAAACCGGTGTGAATTTATCCCGCTATCTGCTGCCAGGCGCCACACACACTTTAAATTGTCCGTCGCGTCCGCGCACTTGTTTGCAACTGTTCGTAACTGTTCACTGTCCTATACACACCCTAATCTCTCCGTCCGAGCAAGTCCAACGTGAACTTATCCTGGACAAGCTCCCAAATGCGAGCGTGAAGGTCGGGGTGAGAGTTTAAAATAGGGAAAGATCAATTTTTAAAACTCACAACCACCAACTGCGAACCAAATTCCTAAACATGCAAAAACACTGGAACTGTGATTGCGACTGTTTGACTCGTTTTCTAAGGGATGATATCACACGTTCGCAGCTTTCCTTCCCTGCATATGATTAACAAAACAAATTCATAATAAAATCAAGTTCATGAGAGAAAAGGGTGTACTAACTACTATTTTTGAAAACACGTGAAAGTTCACTTTATGTTGTTTATTTCACAATATCTGAACCCTGTGGCTGATACGTCTGTACGTCGACACATTTACCAAATAAAGTTATAGCTCGTGAGCCCCCAGACAAAATGAATATTTGTCGCGAATTGTTTTCACACCACGTGGCTGTCTCAAACACCGTTTATGTTCATGCCTATGCGACGACACGTGTTACATTAACAAATCACAGTCACTTTAATTCAATGCGATGCACACCTTGTTCCACCGGCTAAATATTCACAAACACACAGTAGCACTCGATTCAACTTGGTGCAGTCTACGACGAGCAACCACACATGGCGAATGCCACACACAAATCTATAACCTCCACCTTGAGGTCCACATGCCAACTGATGCAGAGCGACGCCGCCCGGCCAGCCACCCCACATGCTCCCGACTCGTCACTTCCTGCCCTCGCGCATGCGCACCAAAAGCTCAACTGCCGGGGTTTTTTCCCCTACGTCATCAACTTCCCCATATGAGCTGTTCTAACCGATTTGCCAACGTACAGCGCTCAACCAATACATTTCTAAAACTTTACTTAAAATCAAAATAATTACACTACACATTAAATAAATTGTTTTCTTAGGTTTTTATATTGGTATAAACATACTTTGTACTATTTATCATAATTGCGCAATTTCTTATGTCACTGATAAGTGATTTAACTAAATATTTAAAGGTAAAATACACAAGATTAATTGAAAATAAAATGAGAAATAGTTAATATATTATTTTTATAAACAAACATTGCCATGCTAGTTGTGTAACTGTCTTGTATTCATTGATAATTTATTACTTTTCATTGTCAATTAAACATATTACGCCAGATGTGACTATATCAGCTAATGTATAATGAGGGCCTTAAAGGTTCCTAACTGCATCGTATTACTTCAAATGCCAGTAGTATTAGAATATTTGTGCATTGCACTGTGCCTGGCACTCGCCATTGTCCCTCTCTCCCCTCACCGGAAACGAACTGGAAAATTCTAAGCTGGAACAAGCCACCAATGTCGGCCTGCTCGCTGGCCTCCCGTCAGCTACAAGCACACAGCAAATCTCAACGTGGAGAATTTCTACCTATGGCCTAACTATAAATGTTGTAACCCAACTGTGTACATACATTGCTACCATAATTAATAAGATTAAAATTGTGTAACATTTAGTGCATTGGCATGGTCAATGTTTGCAGTGAACTTCATACTGTTTAATTATCAAATGCTATTAATTTCCAGTATTTCTATTGGGCGGTAACCTTACAATTGGCGGTAATAATATATACTCTCTGGTGTTGTTATTAATATTGTGTATTACAGTAACAGTTTGAAAACATAAGACTTTTTTAACTGCATAACTTGTTGATAATATTGTTCGCTGTCTAAATCCTAAAATGAAACTGTCAATTTTACAAATCGTAGTTGTGGTAATAAGTACAGTTAGTAGATGGTGTTATAATATGCTGTAGCAACGTCTTTTGTAAAAACTATCTTAGATCCTTTAAAGCAAACCTTAAGAGGAAAACAAGTTTATATTATGAAAGATCTAAGAAGTAATTAATTATGTAATTACAAAGTCTTTTTTAATTAATTTTTTCAAACTGTTACTGTAATTTACGATATTAACAACAACATTTTAAGGCACCAGATAGTATATATTATTACCGCCTATCATATAAACTGATAAATAATATTTATTAATACATAATATTTTAAAGTAAACAGTGCCTATTAAAATGAAGTATAACCATTACTGTAACATAATGAATATACTACAATGTTTTAGGAACCTTTAAGGAGGGCGGCGCAGTCGCTAAACACGAACGCTGAATTGTAACAGCTCCATCAGTGTGAACATAACCGCCAACATGGAGGTAGAAAAGTTTTATATGCTATAACTGTTTGTTTTAGGAAATGTATTTTATCATTGATTATAATTGAAACCTCGTACAACTGCTTTATAATTTACCATGCATATTATCTAATTCCAACTGGTTCTTTTATATTTGACTTAGCATTGATAATGGTCTCACAGTGATCGAAATCTAGATCTGGCAAATAAACAAAATATTTACTGAAATTGCAAACAATGTTCTATAAACCGAAAAACAGTCTTGGAGCACAAGAGCCATAATACAATCAAGACTGTTCTGCCTCTCTGCTACCTTCTCTTACAACTCCGTCTTAGAGCCTTGTTCAGTTTTATGTTCAGAATATTATATCCATGAAAGTTGTTGACCGAATGTTTGGAATTTTGACGCAACGTTGCAGTATAAATACGTACGTGTTTCAATTACCTATTTTTAAAAATATGTGATAGATGAATGTATGTCGGTATTGTGTGGAAATGAAGTTGTAAAAAGTCTCAAAAGTTACATTCGAAGTACAGTCAATTAGTTCTAAGACGACTCCTGGACGATAGGCAACCACACGATTGTGTGTGTTGCACTCGTTGCCGCGTTACAGGTGGCTGGCTATCAAATGTTTGTATCGCTTATGGGACTTAACTACCGGGTCATCAGTCCCTAAACTTACAAACTACTTATGAACTAACTAATACTAAGGACGGCACAAATATCTATGCCCGAGGGGGGATTCGAACCCCCGAACGTAGTGGCCGTGCAGACCGTGACTGGAGCGCCTCAGTCCCCTCGGCCACCGCGGCCGGCTGGCTGGCTATCCTTTCAGTTCCGGATCCACAAGGAAACACCACGATTCTTTCGTCTCCAGTTGTTATCCGGTTGAGAAACTTCGATCATCGTCCGCACAACTGATGAGGTCACCACAAATTGTCATGCGATCATCACGTTTGTCTTGGGATAGAATTCGTGGCACAGTGTGCTGGGTAACAGGAGACATGCTGAGTTCGTTCGTCAGAATTCTGTGGCAAGTACCACTGCTGACACCTTTGCTGCTGCGACAGTGTCTGCCGATTGGGAGCGGCTAGCACGCACCAGCGTCGCAACTTCCTGGATCTTGCGTTCCGTTCGAGGCCGACCAGTAAGAAAATCATATTTTAAACGGTCCCGTCCTTGCACAAAACGTCGATACCACCTAAGTACAATACTGCGACTCAAAGCATTCTCATTGTACATCTGCTGCATCATTTCAAAAGTTTCGGCAGCTGTTTTGCCTGATTTCTGTCAGAATTTGATGTTTGTCCGTTGTTCAAACTGTGACTTGTCAACGACCAACGGACGCATTCAACGCACCATCACAAAACGACCGTACGTCTGCTTCCGGTGTGTGCACTCAACTGTCTCTTGCAGTGAGTAGAAACTAACTAACATTGTACCATACCATGGAGCCATGTATGCACTACTGTGGACCACAGCGCTGTCATGAGCTCAGTCTCAGAACTTATGGATTGTACCACGTATATGCAATTTAAATAACATGTATTAGGGAAACAAGTACATAAAAACATTCCCGTATTTGAATACAATTTTGTACCAAAATCAAAAAGGTATCGGTCAAGAATTTTGGGATATTAACAAACAAAAAATTGAGCAAACGAGCGTTTACATTTTTACTCACACGCATACATGTATTTAATAAAAAAATTCTGATTTTACAGATAATAAATTTTAATTATGCTCTCTTCCCACATTTGACATAGCAGTATATTTCTATTCTACGAAGTGTATTAATAAGAAGACAACAACCCATAAAGAGAAAGATATCGTTTTCAAAATGAGAGAAGCTACCCGCATCGCTATAGAGCAAGTGGTAAAAATATCACGTCGGCCACTGCGTTGTACGTGGTAGAGATAATTCCTGAAATTGGGAATCGACGCCACACTATCGACACTCTGGATCTCCGAATATTGAACTCTCTAACAATTTCTGAAAAGGAGTGGCGAACGCGTCTAACTCCAGTTACTATTCCACGGTTAAAGTCTGTTAATTCTGGTATTGCTTCTATGAGCATGAGAGAAATCCTGTCACAAGAATCATCGGATTAAAAATGGCAACTCTAACAATGAGCTGCCCCTTTTGCCTTGTTTACCGCCACATGTACCTGTGTATATAAATTTCTCATGACGTGTGTCTTCTGTATAATCTGACCATAAATTAGCTCACAACTAATACTATACTCCAACATTAAATGATTGTTCTTCCTACTCACATACATTAATTTACATTTCTGAATTCTTAGAGCAAACTGTGAGAGATAAGAAGCAAACAGATATTCAGTCCAAATTATTCAGTATCCTTATAGATACACAACGAAGGATAAGAAATATGAAAGTGAGATAGAAAGACACAATGTAACAGGATGGATAGATTCAGTTACCGACAATAAAAGCAATAATAATTGCAAGAAGTAAGCGACACCAGGCAATGGGTTGCCTTAGACAGATAATATTGTCAGAAAAAAAAACTCTTTAATACTTGTTTCAAAAGAAACTACGTTAAAACTGTCAACTTACCGACTACATCGTAAGACTGCATAGAGTATAACGTTATTATACAAAAAGCGACTATATAGCATTACATGAACTTCGCAAATATTGTACATCCGGACGACGAACAAGCGCTAATGTAAAAATTATTAACTGGTTCGCAGTTAACAATGGATCCCATTCAGTCGCAGCACGTAAAATACCTAGAGATAATCGTCAAAAAAGGTAGAAATGCGATTAACAGATGTCAGCTTTTTGTTTGAACATGTTGAGACGATCAGTAGCAGTATCGGAGAAGGAAAGAGCTGTAACAGACGCGGAAAAGAAACTGAAACAAGCAAAGGAAATTATCGCAAGGAAAAAAGAAAGAAGAAAACAAACCTCTTCTCAAACTGGAGTGTTTACCACTGGACGTAAAAACTGGACACAGAATGATCTTGGAGAAACCACAAAACCATTCCTAATGTAACTCGAGAAGAACAGAGAAGGTACGATTTGGAAGGGCAAAATAAGAAATTTGAATGAAGAAAGGGGGAATGAAAGGAAGAAGAAAAAAAAAGTGTTTATCATTTTTCGATGAGAACTGATCGCAAAATAAGACTGCTTCAGGAAAAAGCCACGTGTTGACTGAATAAAGAAAGTGAACATTGTATCACAAGGCAGCAGCCACATTGCAAATTTAAAAGTATGGCAGATAACTGGAGGAAATGAAAAATAAATTGTAGCGAAGGTTGATCTTCACAGGACAGAACGAAAGACAAAAAATGCACATGTGAACACTTACAGTAGGGATATCAAAAGTTTATGACGCCCGCTAAAGTAATATAGTTGATTGCCAACTACGTTACGAATGTAAAAAGCCAGCAACATATTCATTTCTGCAGTTTTCATTACAGCGGATGTTCGCAACCACTAATGAGTTTAGTAATGAAGGAGAGTATTTAATTGTTCTGTTTGGCTCTTCGACTATAATCTTCCATCTACTTGCTGTGTTAGTTGCTGGAAGACTTACTTAAAGCATGCATAGATGTACTTACTGCTAGCAACGTTTTCTTTGGTATGTTTCCACTGCTGTTTTAATGAATGTTTATGACATATTACGAGTAGTTAGTTTCGTTACAAAAACTGGAAACTAGTACTATTACTGATTCTAGTTCTATTACTGCTGCAATGAGTTGCTTCTTCTGTGAACAGAAATTCAAGGGAAAAAGATGTAAAATCCAGTTATTAAAGAGCACTGTGGTGTCATAACAGTTTAGAGTATAGTGGCCAAATTCATTTCCCATTTATTGGTATTTCTGTTAACAGGGGATGCTTTTACGATCCATCAGCTTATGCTAGCGTGCACGTGAGTCTCCTATTCTACTCTGAACACAGACCTCCTTCAGTGAATATGCGAAATATTTTATATATTCTTATGCAAAGGTACTACGAACATAATAAAAGCAACCCACACTGTAGAGATGCAAGTCGCAGGCTAGCGATATGTACGTGCTTAAGGCGGTTGGCAGGAACACAGAATCGAGAAATGTTGTACTGATTGCTGCATCTGAAAATTACTTTGAACAGTTAAATAGACAGCTGACTCGTCGAGATAGCGTGTTAGACCTGCTGATGACAAATGGACCCGAACTTTTCGATTCAGTTAGTGTAGATCAAGGAATCAGCGTTCATAAGACCGTTACAGCATTAATGAATACACTTGTAAATAGAAGTACAAGAAATGTGTTTGCAATTGCGAATATGAATCAGCATCAGCTGTATGGTGTAATGGTGACATATGAAAATCTGAGCCGGATCGGGACTCGAACCCAGATTTTGCGCTTATCGCTAGCGGTCGCATTACCATTACGCTACCCACGCACGCCTCCCGCATATCTGAAGGAAATGTGCTTAGTTTCGTCAATAAACACGGGCACTGCACACCTTACGTAAATACACGTATCAAGAAAGAAATTCTTATTCAGCAAAAACGAAAAATGTCAGACTTCAGAATACTTCACCCCTCAACACGACAGTTTCGTCTCCAAGACTGACTGACAGTGTAGAGCAACTGTGGGCGAAGTTCAAGTGCACTGTACAATACGCACTAGAAAAGTATGATCATCATTATCATAATCATAATCATCATCATTAGAGACTGATAATGCCTTTCAGCGTTCAGTCTGGAGCATAGTACCTCTAATAAAATTACTCCATGATCCCCTATTCTATGCTAAAATTGATGCCTCGTCTGATGTTATGCCTTTTACTTCAAAATCATTCTGCACCGAATCTAAGTACTTTCTTCTTGGTCTAACTAGACTCCTCTTACCCTCCACTGACGTGCTCATGAGTCTCTTAGGTAACCTTGCTTCTCCCATGCGTGTAACATGACCCCACCATCTCAGTCTGTTCGCTCTAACTGCTTCATCTATGGTGTTCAGTCCCAGATTTTCTTTTATTTCCTCATTATGGACACCCTCCTGCCATTGTTCCCATCTATTGGTACCTGCTATCATTCTTGCTACTTTCATATGTGTAATCTCTATCTTATGAATAAGGTAACCTGTATCCACTCAACTTTCAGTCCCATACAACAAAGTTAGTCGAAAGATAGAGCGGTGCACTGCTAAATTAGTCTTGGTACTTACTTCCTTCTTGCAGAAGAGAGTAGATCTTAGCTGAGCACTCACTGCATTAGCTTTGCTGCACCTCGATTCCAGTTCTTTCGCTATGTTGCCATCCTGTGAGAAAATACATCCTAGGTACTTGAAACTGTCTACCTGTTCTTTGTTCCTCCTATTTGGCACTCTGTTTGAATCTCTTTCCCACAGACATTACTTTCGCTTTGGAGATGCTGATCTTCATATCATAATCCTTGCACCTCTGATCGAGCTCTGAAATATTAGTTTGCAACCTTTCAATCGAATCGGCCATTACAACTTAGTCATCTGCATATGCGACTTTGCTTATTTTGTTTTCACTTACTTTAATCCCAACCTGCCAGTCTACTGTTTTCAATATCATGCTGGTAACAATTAGAAAAGTATGGCCCAAATAAAATTATGTGAGATGGGAAAAATCCATATTGGTTCGCACACCTAATTAGGAAACTATTGCGAAAGCAAAGAGAACTTCACTCCAAACACAAACGTAGCCACAATCTTGCAGACGAATAGTGCTTACGTAAAGCGGAAATTGACGTATGGGCTGCCATTCGAGAGGATTTTTTCCATTTTGAGAGCAAAAATTTTTTTACCGACTTGTTTCTTGAAAATCCTAAGAAACTTTGGTCCTATGGCAAATATGTAAATGGGTCGAAACCATATATCAAGACTGTGAGAATAATACAATAGTGCTGAAACAGAGGATGGCACACAAAAGGCCGAAATAATAAATGTCTTTTTCCAAAGCTCAGAAGAAGATTGCCCGGTAGTTCCTCTTCTAAACAATTGCACGACCGAAAAACTCACGGATATTGAATTCTCAGTGAGATAGAAAAGCAATCGAAATCGCTCAACAGAGGAAAGGTCGCTGTATTTGATGCGATATTAATTCCAGTTTACACGGAGTATGCGAAGGAACTTGCTCCCCTTCTAGCAGCAGTGTATCGAAAGTCTCTAGAAGAGCGAAGCGTTCCTAAGGATTTGCAAAAAAAAAAAAAAAAAGCGCAAGTGATTCCCGTTTACAAGAAGGGTCGTCGATCAGATGTGCAAAACTGTAGGCCCATATCTCTGACATCGGTCAGTTGCTGAATTTTGGAGCACTTATTATATTCGAATATTACGTCATTTCTGGAGACCGAAAATCTCCTCTGTAGGAACAAAAATGGGTTACAAAAGCAGCGATCCCGTAAACACAACTCATCCTTTTCATTCAAGAGATCCAAATGACAGTGGATACGGGATATCATTTAGATGCCGTGTTTCATGACTTCCGCAAGGAGTCAAGTGCAACAATGGAAAAGAGCAGAAAAATGAAGGAGTATCTGCAGCGTTTTGACGCGTGGAGCAGGGAATGACAACTGATCATCAACATAAACAAGTGTAAAGAGCTGCGTTTACATAGACAGAAAGATCCTTTGTTACGTAATTATGCTCAAGAACCCGAGCTGAGCTTGTTTCAGAACATCCTTTGTCAAACCGACGTTTCCTACAATAAGCCTTCGGGAGGCACTTTCCGACGCTGTGACACACGTCACTGCTTCCGTCTGGCAGCATTTTCCAGACGTCTCATTATTATCGACCCAGGTCTCATCTAGACACAAAATTTCCTTCACCGCTCCTCTTATGTTTTTCATTTCGACGACGAAACGAGACCGCCAGAACAGTGTCTGGGCGTTCAATCAACAGCTGTCCTTTATTTTGGACCTTCTTCCATTTGAAGCCCATGGACTTAAATACTTTTCTCAAAGAGGCAACACTCCATTTACAATCTAATGGGCAGCAGTTTATCGATTGATGGTACAATCATCTTCCGGGTATAAAATCATGTCTATAATTACCCGTTTATTAAACTCATCTACTGACGTCTGAATTTCGCCAATTCTTGGCCTAAGAAAAGTAAAACAAAAATAAATATTAGGAAGTTGAACTACTTTCTCCACCCATACACTGAAATGAAGTTCAATTAAATTTCAAATAAAAACAATTTTTAAATGTTGTGCTATAAAGTACTTTCAGAGCATTTTACAAGTACAATACGCGCACTGTAAACTTGCTTACGTGCAGTATGCTGAAAACAGAGGGAGCGACGGAATAGGTGGAATTCACACTTTCACTCCCTGACATCATCTCACGAAGCCATAAGGTACGGCGCTGCGAAGAGACATGCATGATAGCTTCAGCTATCGTAGAGAATAGATTTTTACTTGCTACGTAAAATTTGTTAAGAACTAATTGTTTTGCGCCTTTATGCATCTCTCACAGTAAACTAATATTAGAGTAAATCTCTCGACAGCCCCATAAGAAGTAAAATTGTTGAAAGTTGTTAAATAGAAGTATTAAAGATATAACGAGTAATGTACTTTATACATATTACACAATAAATAAATAACTAATTTTGACAAATATATGACAGCGCCTCTTGCCAGGAGTAGCAGGTGATTTGCCAGGACGAGTTCTAATAAAATTTCGTAGCCTTTCAGGCTGCGCTCGCTTTGGCCTGTATATGTTGCCGCTCTTTTGAGGGATTTATTAAGCGGGTGTAGCAGTGCTTTCTGTGTCTTCTCCCTGTCGCAGCACTGAATGACGTTCATTATCACTCTCCTCCCACCACTCTGAATAACAGCCTTCCTTTTTGGCCCACTTTAGGTTACGGTAATAACACTAAGAGTGGGCCTTTGCGATCGTCTTTTGACAGCTCGAAATTTAAATGAAAATAACGGCTTAACTATTCATCTGACACAAAAATTGAATAACCGAATTTATAGAGGAGAAAATTCTCTGCAACTTTACTCTCTTATGTTTTTTTCATATCTTGTAGCGTTTCAAAGATATTTGCAAAATGGCGATTTTGGAATGTCTGTCTGTCTGTCCGTCTGTCTGTAAGTCCGTAACGTGTTCCCTGTTTTTAAGACGAACCATTCAACCGATCAGCACCAAATTTTACAGACATGATTGTAGGCCGCCAGAGACTAGAACCTCTCTTTTTCAAAATTTCCGAACAAAAAATACGGTAGTAAAACCAAAAAAAGCCGTTTGTAATATAATTGTAAATGCAAACGAACCGTTCATCTGACACGAAAATTGAATAACCTAATTGGTAGAGGAGAAAATTCTCTACAACTTATCTCCCTTATGTTCTTTTTCATATCTCGTATCGTTTGAGACATATGTGCAAAAATAACGAAGATTTGACACCCTCCATTGAATTAACGAAAACTAGCCGTGACATTCCTCGCGTATTTGATGATTTTCTTATTGCAACTTACACCTTGACATTTCAAAGCAACGGCACACTAAGGAATTAACAAAAACACATCGTTCTTCGTACGATACATGACAATTTCATGTCTACAAATGCCATATTAACATCAGTTAACAACTGCCATCAACAGTATGAGATTAAAGTATTCTTGTTTTGATTTATATCCGTAGCGTAGTGGGCAAGGTGCTGGAGTGTGACGCGAAAGGTCGGTGGTTCGAAACTCGTCATTACCTAATTTTTTCCTAAAAGGCTTTCAGACACTCTTATTAATTAATTTAATATTATTTAAATTATTATTTTGGTCCAAAATGTTATCAAAAGCTTATAAAACTACAAACGTAAAGTGGGCTGTAAAACACGTCAGTGCGATTTTTTTTCACAGGAGTCGTCGCGGGTACGCGGTGTTGAAGGACCAGGTGCGGCCTCGTCGCTCATTTTCGCCAATAACCGAATACGTCTACAGCGAACAAAACCAGATACGAATCGACAATAGACAGTGGCAACGGCTCACAACTCTGTTAAGTCGGCAAGATTGGCAGAGAGCGTAAACATTCCGGAGCTGCACGAGCTCAGCCGACTTCCGTCGACGACACAGGGGCCATGAAATAGTGCGCGACCTGCAAGTGCCGCAACAGATCCCGACCACCACCGTATCGCAGTCTCTGGCAACCAATGACAATAGTAAAACTGTTAAAACATTTCAATAGTAATAAACAGAAATGCTCCCAGAATGAAACTTTCACTCTGCAGCGGAGTGTGCGCTGATATGAAACTTCCTGGCAGATTAAAATTGTGTGCCGGAACCGGGACTCGAACCTGGAAGCTTTGCCTTTACCGGGCAAGCCCTCTACCACTGAGCTATCCCGACACGACTCGCGGTCCGTACTCACAACTTTAGTTCTGCCAGTACCTCACTTCTACTTTCCAATTTTAATCTGCCAGAAAGTTTCACAACAGAAATGTTGTTGTCGTCTTCATTCCATGCCACGCAGGATTGTTAGAGGGCAACGAGAATGACTTTTTCACTATTATGATAGCCCCATGCTGCCTCACTCTATGTAAACGCCATTTTAACCTCAAGTAAAGACAGTAAAATATCGTACTGTATCACACACACACACACACACACACACACACACACACACACACAAAGTTCAAATGTTTGTAATTCTTATGGGACCAAACTACGTTGCTGATCAGTCCCTAGACTTAAAAATTACTTAAACTAAGTTAAACTGACCTAAGGACCTCACACACATCCATGCTCTAGGGGGGATTCGAACCCCCGACCGCAGCGGCTGTGCAGACCGTGACCGCTTGGCCACTGCGGCCGACCACAAATTACAATTGTAACCAACATCTGAATAAAATACCTTACCATATATATACTGTGTAGGATGTCTCACCTGATCCCCGACGTGTTTTGAGCAGTGTACAATCTGCCATCATGTTATTTTACTGCCCATGCAGCATAACTCATCTAACACCTTTGTTGTTTCGTCACGATACGTCGTAAGACAGCCGACCAAGCGGTCTGCGGCGCTCCAGTCACGATCTGCACGGCCACTGCGGTCGGGGATTCGAATCCCCCCTCGAGCATGAATGTTTGTGCCGTCCTTAGTATTAGCTAGTCCATAAGTAGTTAGTAAATTTAGGGACTGATGAACTCGTAGTTAAGTGCCATAAGCTCTACAAACATTTGATCATTTTCGTCGTAAGACGAGAATTCTCTCACGGGTTCTTACAATTCTCCTAAATATTTTATCAGCTTTTTCATTCTTCTGTAAATAATAGGTGTCAAAATTTTGTAACGATGACTTATTTAACTAATGGCTCCGTAATTTTCACTCCTGTCTGCACCTGCTTTCTTGCCAATTGGGATGATTACATTTTTCTTGAAGTCTGCTGGTATTTTACCAGTCTTGCACACATGGTGAAATAGTTTTGTCGTGGCTGACACCCCCAGAGACTTCAGTAGCTCTGAGGGAATGTCGTCTACTCCAGCGGCGTTTTTTCAACGTAGGTATGCTACTGCTCGCTCAAATTCGTCTTTCAGTATAGTATCTCCTATTTCATTTTCGTCTACTTTCTCTTCCCTTCCTACAATATTTTCTGAACGTTCGTTTCCTTTGTACAGACCCCCTAAATATTCTTTCCACCTTTCAGCTTTTCCTTCTTTGCCCAGAACTGGTTTTCCATTTTAGTTACTGATATTCATACAGCTGCTTTTTTTTTTTGTTTTTGTCTCAGAATGTTCAAATGTTTGTAAATTTAATGGACTTAACTATGTTGGTCATTAGTCCCTAGCAGACAAAATGGAGTACAGACGACTAAGAAATGAATTTGACATGAAATGCCAAATGGCTAAGCAGGAGTGGCTAGAAGCCAAATGCAAATCTGTTCAAAAATATGTAACAAGGGGAAAAGTAGCTATTGCCTACAGGAAAATAAAAGAAACATTTGGGGACAAGGAAAACAGCTCTACGAATATCAAGAACACAGATAGAAAACCAGTTTTCAGCAAAGATGGGAAAGCTGAAAGGTGGAATGAGAACAAGCTTAAAGGTGAAAGAGTACATAGAGGAGCTCTACAAAGGAAACGAACTTCGAGACAATATTGCAGGAAGGAAAGAGGAAGTAGATAATGATGAAATAGTAGATACTATACTGAGAGATGAAACTGACAGTGCCCTAAAAGACCTAGATCGGAACAGGCCCCGGGAGTGGAAGACATTCCCTCAGAGCTACTAACGTCTCTGGGAGAGTCAGCCATGACAAAACTATTTCACCTGGTGTGTAAGATGTATGAACCAGGCGAAATACCCTCAGAGTTTAAGAAACATAAAGTAATCCCCATTCCAGAGAAATCAGGCGTAGACATGTGTAAAAATTACAGAACCATCATTTTAATAACTCATTGTTGCAAAATTTTAACACATATTATTTACAGGAGTATGCATAGTAGGCTGGTAGAAGCTGACCTCGGGGAAGATCTGTTTGGGTTCAGGAGGAACGTAGGAACACGGAAGGCATTACTCACTCTACGACGTATCTTAGAAGATAAAAGAAAGATAAACCTACATTCTAGCTTTCGTAGGTTTGGATAAAGTTTTTGACTATGTTGATTGGAATAGACTCTTTGAAATTCTGAAATCAGCAGGAGTAAAATATAGGGAACGGAAGGTTATTTACAACTTGTACAAAAACCAGACAGCAGTTATCAGAGTAGAAGGACATGAAAGGGATGCAGTGGTTGGGAAGCGAGTAAGACAGGGTTGTAGCCTTTCTCCAATGTTATTCAGTTTGTACTTCGAGCAAGCTGTGAAGGAAAGCAAGGAGTAATTTGGAGAAGGAATTAAAATTCGTGGAGAAGAAATAAAAACATTGCGTTTTGCCGATAACATTGTAATTCTGTCAGAGGCAGCAAAGCACATGGAGGAGCGGTTAAACGGTATGGACAGTGTGTTGAAAGATGCATATGAGATGAACATTAACAAGAGCAAAATAAGGGTAATGGAATACAGTCTAAGAATATCAGGCGATGGTGAAGGAATGAGATTAGATAACGAGACAACTGGTAGATGAGTTTTGTTACTTGGGCAGTAAAGTAACACATGATGGTCGCAGTACAGAGGATAAAAAATGCAGAATGGCAATGGGAAGAAAAGCGTGTTTGAAAAAGGGAAATTTGTTAACATCGAATATTAATTTAAGTGTAAGAAAGTCTTTTCTGAAGGCATTTGTGTCAAGTGTTGCCTTGTACATGAGTGAAACAAAATGTCTGTAGATCTATCGGACCAAACTGCGTGGTCATCAGTCCGTAGCTTACAAACTACTTAAACCTAGGTAAACTAACCTAAGGACAAACACACACACCCATGCCCCAGGGAGGACTCGAACCTCCACGGCGAGCAACCGCGCGCTCCGCAGTGAGACGCTTTAGACCGCTCGGCTACTCCACCGCGACCAGGAGTGAAACTTGGACGATAAATAGTTCTGACGGGAAGAGGATAGATGCTTTTGAAATGTGGTGCTACAGAAGAATGCTTAAGATTAGGTGGGTGGATCGCGTAAATAATGAGGAGGTACTGAAGAGAATGGGGAGAAAAGGAATTTTTGGCACACTTTGACTAAAAGAACGGATCGATTGGTGGGACACATTCTTAGACATCAAGGAATCGTAAATTTATCATTGGAGAGAAGTGTGTGGGGGTAAACATTGCAGAGGGAAACCAAGAGGCGCATATAGTAATCAGATTCAAATGGATATAAGTTGCCGTTCTTGTTAGATGAAAAGGCTTGCTCTGGATAGAGTAGGGTGGAGAGCTGTATCAAACCAGTTTTCGGACTGAAAACCATAACGTGTATTAATCTAAAGATTTATTTTCCTTCTAATTGTGTATTAGAAATAAAGCAAGCGATATTTCAAATCAATAACAGCAACAAAAGCTCTGCCTTTGAGAAGTTCACGCTGTCGCCGCTTGGAACAAAAATGGCGGCGAAAGCTGCTGCTGCTATAACAGAAGATGATGCGCATGCCCGTCTATATCCAAGTTCCCTAGGGAGGAGCACTACGTCAGCAGTGTGTGGATAAGAAAAGAATTTGCGCCTAACGGGAGGCGTGCTAGGATAGCTCGTCTCCTAGTCATGACTAGTGTGTCCAAGTGGCGTTGTGGTCAGCGCGACTGCGTAGTAAGCAGGAGGTCCAGGTTGGAATCCTAGCAAGACACAATTTGTCAATTTTCTCCAGTGATTTAATTCAGTATTCAGTGCCCACAGGCAGCTTATTTCGTTCAAAAATGTTGAAATGCTTGTAAACCTAAGGGGGCACACTGCTGAGGTCATTCGTCTGTAGACTAACAAACGGCTTAAACAAATTGTAATTAATCTTAGCTACGGACGAAACACACACACACACACACACACACACACACACCGAGGGAGCACTCGAACCTCCGACGGGAGCGGCTGTTCCCAGGCGGCAGCTAATTTCGTAAATTCCTTTGTGTAGAGACTGAAATAAACACCCAGTTTATAATACCGGAAATGAATTAGAGGCTAACGCATGGATGATTTTATATAAGTTACAATTGCTGTGGGGCGCGATCGATCTTTTTGGTATCTATACAAAATAGGCTGTATGTGGGTATGTATGTTCTACATCTCCTAAACTACTCGACCTATTACAGCCAAACTTGGTACACATGATCCTTACTATCAGGCAACAATCACTCTCGGGGTAACAACCACCTATGGCACGTACGTAAGGACATAATACGTTATAAACAATGATAGTCGTGAAAAACTGCCACATGGTGCGATAATATTCTACATCTACTCCTAAACCAATGAACCGATTTCAACCAAATTTAGTGAAAATATTCTTTAAGGTCAGGAATCATTTGCTATGTTGCATATCCACCTACGATTCGTAGTCCACACGACATCACGTCATAAACAATGAAACCCCCCATTTGCGACGCGAGGTAGCGTGATTTTATCCGTCAACTATTTGGCAATGAGAACACGTAGCGACTAGCAATAAACTTTGAACAAAATTTCTAATTTTTACGAACTTTTTTCTCGCTGACAAGCCCGAGAACATGATGAAAGGTAAAAAGTTTGTCGCTCACTATCTTTCTGATGTTTACGATGTATATCTACGACATTTGGCATGATTTTGCAAGTTATTACTTCTACGCTGTCAACTGTATTCGCGAGAAAATTCACCGACAGAACACATACATACCACTGAATGTTCTTTCGATAGTGTATCACGTTAGAGATATAGTTTATGAGATATGAAATAAAGAATTTTGTTCATGAAAAACCGCATCATCACGCATGAGATTTCGATTTGTTAGGTCTTTACTGCTAACACCATTCACGACATATTTTGCAGACATAATGCACATATACCACTGAATGTACTGTACTTTCGAATTTACACCGTAGTTCGACACATATTTCAGGACGTCATATACAATTAAATTTCCAAATATCTGCTACATCATGCTCTATTTTTTCACATCTCCTCCTAGAATAATGGATCGATTTCAACCAAAGTTGGTACACACACTGCTTACTATCAGACAACAATCGCTGTGGGGTTAAGAACTACCTACGACACATAGTTCAGGAGATATGATGTCGTAAACAATGAGTCACAAAAACTTTCTCATCACTCGAGGCGTCATTTACAAGACTTACGTAGGAAGGGGGGTGGGGAAGAAGAGAGGTGGAAGGATTACGTTGACAAACAAAATGGCAGAAGGTGATGGAAATACATGAAGATGAAATCTTTTCCGAATTTTTATTTTCATTTGTAACATAAGACTGAGAAAATATAGATCCGGGTGACGCCAGGTTTCACAGCACACAGCAAGTTCCTAATATATATTACTGCTAGGATAGCTTTGTATTTCACGAGAGGTGTTCTAATAAAAAGGTACGAAACGTGTTAACAACTGAACCGTTTGAAATTTCAATATTTCCCTTTGGAATAACGTAGTGCGACATCTAGAAACGCGAAGTCATCTATCCCTAAAAAAATCAACGCTGTGCCCTCAGCAGGCAAGGTGATGCTCACCGTTGTTTTCGACGTTCGAGGTCCGATACTCCTAGAGCACGGAAAAATCATTGACGTGTACTGTGAGATACTCCGTAGCCTCTGCAAGTCCGAAAGATAGCATAAAGGGTGTCTCACCTAACGCTGCCACCTCAGATATCTCTGGAACGACAAAAGATATTCAAAAACGGTTTTCACCAGCAAGAACGTGCGGCAGGGGCCTAAGAAACTAAATACTATGCGAAATTTTAAAACGTTTACAAATACTATTTTCAAGACAAACTTGTGTTTTTTTTAAATGGACACCCCCTATTTTTTTCGTATGGAATCAATAGCATAAAAATCACATAAACAATGGCGTTTATTGCATGGCAATACGCCAATTACATCCCGAAATATTTCGACGCGAAGTTGACGCTTGAAATTAATTAAGCGCACGTCCTGAGACTCAAGCGTGAACCTCACACTGCCTATGTCAGGTGCTCACACAACGTGAGGGTAAGAACAATCCACAAAAATGAACAAGATACACTTCCAGCGCAAAGTTACGTGTTTCACATTGTAAATGTATGTTTATTGTAAAGAAATTACAAGTAGAGCTACAATTAGAGATAACACACATGGTTTCACTGTTCTAAACACATTTACTAATTGTACCTCCAGTTGTCATTTCGCAACAATAAACGTTATGCGCAGGACATCCATCATTCTGATGCCGCATAAATGACACATTGTAATTGGTGGATCAGGTCAAGTAAGGCACAGCTCAAGAAGGGACTAAACTATCCCCCATTAAGAGTGCCATCAATGAAATGGGTCAATGATGTGTTGTCATACAATACATTAACACTCCACTGACGTAGTACGTCATTCAGATCAAGATCACCGGCAGTGTGAGGTTCACGCTTGAGTCTCAGGAGGTGCGTCAACTTCGCGTCTCGATATCTCGGGATGTAACTGGCGTATTGCGATGCAATAAACGCCATTGTTTATGTGATTTTTATGCTATTGATTGCGTACGAAAAAATAGGGGGTGTCAATTAAAAAAAACACAAGTTTGTCTTGAAAATAGTATTTGTAAACGTTTTTAAATTTCGCATAGTATTTAGTTTCTTAGCCCTCTGCCGTACGTTCATGCTGGTGAAAACCGTTTTTTAATATATTTTGTCGTTCCAGAGATATATGAGGTGGCAGCGTTAGGTGAGACACCCTGTATAGAAGGTTGGGTCAACGCGTTCGGCAGCGATTGGTTGCTTCCGCGTGACGTCACTGTCGAGAAGCGTCAACTGCGCAAGACTATTTTCGCGTTCGCTTATGGCAGTATGCCGTCTGAACCAACATCATTTTCGAAAACTGAAAAAAACATTGTAATGAGTTTTTCGTTCGATAGAAGCATATCTACACAAAGGCTAAATATTACTACTTAAGACGGTGTTGAACCTGTTATAGTAATTTCACAAATAAAACATAGATTACGGCTCCCGCTGAAATATGTATCCAATAATTCCAAAAGTTTATAAAACTCATCATTCATTCCGCTTTAAATTTGATACAGTTCTCAGTATTACTGGAACCTTATCAATCTCAAAAGCTCTCTGTTTAAAAAAGTATTTTGAACATCGCAATCGACAATGTTATACAGAGTTACATAATATTCGTACTTACGAAAATTGTGAATAAAGATTTTGGTTGTATTTTTCTGCCGCAAACATGGTACTCTTCTTACTTTTGGCGTGTAATTTTGTGTGTTCGTAAAGACTCTTTGCAAAATTTGATGGTCTTTAATCGTCACTTTAGTCGATTCTGGAGATTTTGACATTGTTTCTTATGTCCGGTAACGCATGAGCCAATAATTACTTTCTCGTCCTCAGAGTATTGTGTTCAGCTATTAAAAGTAGTTTTTTTTCTTTTAGTAATGATAATTATGTATTAGGTCTCTTCATTTCATCCTCGATACGATTTTTTTTTCTTTCTTTGGTAACAGTGAAGGTAGTTTGCCAAGTGCACCATTACGTGTTTCACAATTTTCTGGCATTTCTTTATTTGACAGAAGCCGAAGTAGTAACAGAAGTGGCTCTAAAAAAGTGCAGTGTGGGAACTGCATTTGGTTTTAAGATCTTTTTCGACTGAAGTCTCAGTATTTCTTCCAGACAGCGTAAAGATCGCGTAAATAATCGCCTTCTTTACAACCTATGTTACTAATATTAGCATTTTAATATCGAGACTATCATTTCTTCTACAAATCTGAATCCATCGATTACACGTTTCAGGATCTTTTGGGAACTTACAAAGCGTCTTTTAGTCTTTTCACGGTTTCAACAGTCTGCAGTAGCACTATTCGGTAATAGTAGTGTCAACCAGAACGAATAAACGCGATAGAACACAAAAATAAACACTTGCTGTAACACGTAGGAGAGCGCGCGAACTGTACGGAGCATCTCGACGGTGACGTAATGCCCAGATCGGATAAAAATCTCTGTTCTGCGCATTTACTATTGGCTCCCCCTGTCATTAAGTAATTAAAAGTCATGAAATGTAAGCTCGGTAAAATAAAACGTACGCGATCTATCAGACGTTAAACAAGGCTCATCGGTCAGATTGACCGGTACGTTCTTTCTAGTGTTAAACATTTTGTAACTCTAGGGACTGATGACCCTAACAGTTAAGCCCGTTAGATTTACAAACAAGTTTTGA
Organism: Locusta migratoria; assembly: GCA_026315105.1. Classification (NCBI taxonomy): domain Eukaryota; kingdom Metazoa; phylum Arthropoda; class Insecta; order Orthoptera; family Acrididae; genus Locusta; species Locusta migratoria. The sequence continues at coordinate 447,166,938 of CM048744.1, forward strand.
GAAGTCTCACAAATTTTGGGCGTGCAGCCGTGCAAATTCCACTTCTTCTACTGATATTTCGGCCGCGTATCGTCCGGCAATCCGCAGAGTGAGTCTGCCGACTAGTTGCCAGAAGAGGCCTTTTATGTCCCATCGCGGCGGCACTGGTCGGAGGCAAAGAGGTATGCTTAGCACGCGCGCCGCCCCGTGGCGAAAGGAATCAGGTAGTCGATTCTCTTATCGACAGATGTTCTGCTGTGGCAGCACCTTCACGACTTCTCTGCAGTTTTATTACGCCAAATGCAGTATTCCACACCCTGTCCAAATTGAAGCCATTATCTCCATTTATTGTGTTTCAAATATTTGTAAAGGTTATGGGACTTAACTGCGGGGTCATCAGTCCCGAAACTTACAAACTACTTATGAATTACCTTATACTAAAACATCCATGCTCGAGGGGGGATTCGAACCCCCGACGGGGAACGGCCTCGCGCATCGGTGCATAGCGCCTCAATGGACTCGGCCGCTCTACTGCGGCTCTCTATTTAATTAACTGTCTGCTAATATAATTTCAACAGTTTCCTTAAAAATTGATTTCCAAACTAAAGAGGTAGGTGTCAAACTCTCCACATCACAATAATTCATCAAAACATCAAGTTAAGGTGATCTTCCGGCCACCAATGAAGATCGCAGCCATAGTCGGGTCCGTTAAAGACGATTTGTTGCTTCGCAAGTCTGGTGTCTATCAGATTCCATACAGAAATTATGATCGTTCATACATAGAACAAACAACACGTACTGTCCACGAGAGATGTGTTGAACAGTTGAACACCAACGATATACTCACTTATTACAACCAGCTAAATCAGCTGTCCCTGAACATTGTTTGGATACAGGTCATTCGGTGAATTACTCTGATGTGAAGATTTTAACACCTACCTCCTCATTTTGGGAATCAACTTTCAAGGAAGCAGTTGAAATTATATTAGCAGACAATTTAATAAATGGAGATAATGGCTTTAATTTGGGCAAAGCGTAGAATCCTGCACTAGGCATAATAAAAATGCAGAGTAGTCGTCAAGGTGCGGCCACAGCAGAACATCTGTCGATAAGAGAATAGCCGGCCGCGGTGGCTGAAGGGACTGCGGCGCGCCAGTCACGGTGGAGGGTTCGAATCCCCCCTCGGGCATGGATATTTGTGCCGTCCTAGTTCGTAAGTAGTTCATAAGTAGTTTGTAAGTTTAGGGACTGATGACCCAGTAGTTAAGTCCCATAACCTTTTGGCGCGGTGTGTGTGTGGGGGGGATTGGGGAGGGCGTGCTAAGTGCACCTCTTTGCCGCCGACCAGCATCTGAGACCAGCATGCGCAGTGCCGACGCGATGGGACACATAGGCCGCTTCTGGCAACTTGTCAGCAGTCTCGGACTCACTCTGAGGATGACGGGATGATACGCGGCCGAAATATCAGTAGAAGAAGTGGAATAAGCAAAGCGCCGTGAAAATTCTACACTTGCGAATGTACGCTACTCTTGCGACCCCAATAACCTCTGCCTTATTCTCACGAGAACTCTCCAGCTCTAAAGCTAGTCGTTTGTGTTAAGCCGTCAACACTGCAGTCAGACATACATAATTGAATAATTAGTATAATCCGTTACGAAAATTAATATTTATGGCTGGGTAGAGAGGCCCTGATTATCAGAGCACTCGAGGTCTCGGGTAATAACGGCCGGAAGTGTGGAGAGGAACGAGGCACGGTGCAGAGGGACGACGCTAATCACCTCAGCAAAGAGCTGGCTGCAGAGATAGCCGCAGACGTCGGCGGCAACGGCAGCGGCATCGGCGCCGTGCTGTGGCGCTGGCCGACGCGACGGCAGCGCGGACGACGTGGCGTCCAGGAGGAGTCGCGGATGACTGTGATTAAGTCGCGGTCGCGGTCGCAGCACTGCGCGCGCCTAATTGCCGAGCAATTACCTCTGGCAGGCTCGTTATCTCGCCGTCCGCGGGTACCGTATTTACTCGCTCAATTACCGACTGCCCGCGGCGCGGGGTTAGCGCGATGCTATCGACATCCACCTGGCGTTCTTCTCCGCTAGTGAGAACCTCGTATCTGGTTCTCACAAACTGATGAGCTCCCTTTTCTTAAATTTTTAGTGATGGCCAGCTTCTCTGTTAACAAAGGTTTCTTGGCGGTGCTTTTAGTTTTATTTGGATAGGCGTATACGGAGCAACGAAGTTGTTGAGTACGCGAAGATCGTGTTACAAAAAATCGACCGGAGGACTGAATTTTTTGCGAACCAATTTCTAAAGTACTTTTCTCTCACAGCTGCCGAAGGGTCATTACGAGCTCAGGTTTACTAATTGACGTGGTAGAGAGCGCAGGAAGAGAGGATGCCACGGCCACATCTCGCAAGGAGGCAATGTATTTCACATCTTGCATGATGCATTTCGTCGGATGTTACGCATTTCGCTATACAAACTTACTCTTCCGATTATGGTTCGGGTTCTTCGGGCATGAGTGTGCTTGGGTAGTTCTTAGCATAAGTTAAAGTTAATTTGGGTAGTTTGTAAGTCTTTGTTAGCCGGCCGCGGTGGCCGAGAGTACAGCTGCGCGTCAGTCACGGTCTGCACGGCCACTACGGTCGGGGATTCGAATCCCCCCTCGGGCATGGATATTTGTGCCGTCCTTAGTATTAGCTAGTTCATAAGTAGTTTGTAAGTGTAGGGACTGATGACACCGTAGTTATGACATTTTAAAGTCTTTGTTATAGCGAAATGACCGCGTGGTCTAAGGCATCATGCTACGGATTGGGCGGCCGTTCCCGTCGGAAGTTCGAGTCCTCCTTCTGCCTGTGCGTGGTCTTGTGTTTAGTGTAAGTTAGTTTATGTAGTTTGTAAGTCTGGAGATTGATGACCATAGCAGTTTGGTCCAGTAGGTTTACAAAAATTCAATCATTTTCGTAAGACGTGGGTCTGAACACTTCAGCAGGATGGGCCGTTAGGTGTACAAACAGTTGAACATTTTTATTCCTGCGAGGGACAGAGCGTATTTATGCTAGCACACATAACAAGTGTTAGGGTCTTGGTGACATATATAGAATTACTGATATGTTTTGTGTTCTTTCGGGCGTGTCCGAAAAGAATAGACGCCGTTGGTCGATACTAACAACCATATATTTACGAATTAGAAATATTCTGACAGCTCGACCGTTGCAGACCATTGAAATAAAATCATGGGCGAAGCTGAAAATTTCTGAAAGAACAGACACCATATCAATAATTATACGAGGGTTGGAACTTAAATAGTGGCATCACTGCTGTAGAGTCAGTAAGCAATGGAATCTACTATTATCGCTGATAGCAAATGTTGTTGACATACCTATCTCACCTCGGAGCGAATGGACTCGCCTGTCCCACATCACCGGCGTGCGCACAACCGAGGTAAACACAGTCAGTTGTGAGCCAACGGCCTAACGTTCAATGTCACTATGTTTTAGAAACAGGAACAACGGAGTTGGTTCAAATTGAACGTGCCAGAGGTCACACAGCACGACAGTGTTATGAAGTTCTTCAAGAGGCGTGCGGGAAATCGGCATTGTCGTACAGAACAGTGGCACGTTGGGTAAAAGCCTCCAACGAAGGTCTGCAAACTTTGGCAGACATGCATCGGGCAGGTCGTCCTAGGGTCTCTGAAGATGAAGTGCATCACCTGCGACCACCTTTGCGAAAGAAGCGGCAACACTTCCATTTTGCACGACTATGAGCGGGCTCATACAGCGCAAATTGTGACTGCTCTGTTAGGTCGATGGGACTGGGAAGTACTGAACCATCGACCATACTCCCCGGACTTAAGTCCTTGTGACTTTTATTTGAATCCGAAGATGAAGGAAACACTTCGTGGCATTCGCTTCAAAACTGTTCCAGAGTTTCGACAGGGAGTAGACCGCTCCATCCACACCATCAACAGAACAGGCTCTTCTGACGGTATACTACACCCTCAACATCGCTGGCAACGGGTTCTACACAACGCTGATGACTACTTTGAAGTACAGTAACAGGTGCAGACATGCTTTTGCATCGGTTCTGAATAAATAAACTGCCATAAGTCAAGTTCCAACCTTCGTATGTATGCCACCTACAGGCACTTGATATATATAAAACTACTGATATGCTGTGTGTTCTTTCGGAACGGTCCTGCAACGGTCGAGATATTTCAGTGTTCCTAAATAGCAAACTTAGTCTGTGGCAGTAGTCTCTCGGTTGATTTTGTTGTTTACCTTTGCTTTTAACTGGCTCAGGATTGCCAGCTGATGCTACATTTTTATCACCATTGTCTCATTATTACCATTTTTATTATCATCATCAATGTGCAGTCTTATCGTACTGACGGGGCACACCGCCCAGCGCAGCAACGACAGAATGAGAGTGTAGAAGGCGCAGCAACACGCGACAGTTAAGACCCGAGAGCACGTCCACGGCCGCCACAGAGGGTAGCAACTTCAATGATACTGCTTTAACAGCCGTACAAGGTGGTCGGCACCGAGAATCTGTGCCAACAATCAGCAGCCAGAAGATTCAGCAAGAAGAATCTAGTAGTCTTTTTGTTCTTCCACTTCTCCCCAGAAGCTGTTAATAATAAGATTACCTGACATAGTCGGGTTTGGAGGCGATCTGATCGTTTTATAGTTTTCAAAATGAAATACCAAGATCGAACATTAATAATTTATTCACTGACGACCGGTTTCGGTGAACTATGTCACCATCATCTGGTGACATAAATATTACAAGCTGGTTATCTTGTTAAAAATTGGGTATAAAATAACAAGTGCAACATTGCACTTAGTCACCATACAAAAAATACACAAGTTCAAAACATGACAGCTTACAAAATAAATTGTATCATTAATCAGTATGGCTGTTGTAGTATCGCTTCCGCATCTGCAACGTTATTTGTGTGTCGGCGGCATCGTAGCCTTAATCTGTTGCTTCATTGTTGCCTGTTTTTGGTGTTTAAGCGGTTGGGTACAGCCAACTGATGCATCATCATCAGAAAATGAGATCACCTGCTGATGTGGCCTCTTCAAGTGTCGTTTAGCATAGGCGCAGTATGTTGGTTCTTCCTGTGGTTTGCCTTTTGTTTGTAGTGGCAGCTGATGCTTCGTCGTAATCTACCTTAGCCAATTCTATCACTTGGCGATTGGCCATTTCTTACATCGCCCAACCTAGCATCCCGTTAGGTTGCTCCATTGCTGACAATGTTGAGCTTCTCGTTGCCAACTGAATCCATCTATCTTTAAATATCAACAATAATTCAATTCCTTGAGGCAAAGGAACTCAATCAATGTTATCTGAAAGAACTGAATTATTGTTGATATTTATATCACCTCTGCCTGAGGAACAAGGTGGGGTTGTTCCCATTCACGTTCTTTGCTCGGGTGCTTATCTAATTTAGGAAAGAGTTGGTAACTTGATACGTATTCCATAGGGAACATTGAGGCAGAATTTAAGTATGTGGTGTGGAGGGAGGCGTGCTTGAAGACAGTCCGTGCAGCCGCTTTGTCCTAAAAGCGGTGGCAGCTGAGCCGGCAGTCGCACCTGAGTCTGTCCCAGTGAACTGCAGTCTTCCGGGGAGTCACTATCAGGACGTGCAAGTGGCAGTGAGCAGTGGGTTCGACAGAGAAAACCTGAAGTTTTACTAAGAGGTTTGGAGTGTTCGATTCAACGATGGCGACAACGTATCATTGGTAATGGAGACTATCTTAAATAGTGTGATTGTGTAGAGAACGAGTTACTATGAAGAAGTGTGTAATTTTAAAGGCTTCCCCGAGTTTTCATTACGGCCACCGTTGCATTATTTTTGGAACGACCCTCGTGTATAGGAAGAACATCGTCGTTTAAAAAAAAAAAAAAAAAAAAAAAAAAAAAAAAAAAAAAAAAAGGAGGAAAAATGTTTGTAAATATATCGGACCAAACTGCGTGGTCACCAGTCCGTAGCTTACAAACTACTTAAACTAAGCTAAACTAACCTAAGGACAACACCACACCCATGCCCTAGGGAGGACTCGAACCTCCGACGGCGAACAACCGCGCGCTCCGCAGCGAACCGCCTGAGACCGCTCGCCGCTCGGCTACTCCACCGCGACATCGTCGTTTCTGTCTGAACACACTAATCTCTAACTTTATTAGACCAGTTTTCAAAGGGTGTTATCAGATAACTTGACTGTAGAATGACATTTGCATTCTGCAGTTGAATGTGCGCCGATAAAAAATTTGAACGTAGCTTCGTGCAACATATTGGCTTTATTTCATCAATTTTGCATCACGGAAAATATGATATTGCTATTTAAAATATTATCCAAATCGTACAGATGGATGAAAATATCAGCAACTGTATTTAAAATCTTTATTAAATTCTGTGCGACCTGTTTCGGTGTTACATTACACCATCTTCAGGCTCCTGGCCAGATAAGATAAAAATTACAATAGTAATAGTGTTAATCAATAATCGCATTATGAAGTTATGTAAAGAAGAATCGTCAGGGTAGAAAAAATAAGTCATAATAAGATAAAGCAATTGTCAACCAATAAATATAAGGTCATTTTGTAATAAACTATTTAAAAAAAACATTGTGGAGTCAAATATAACATAACATAAGGCTTCCCTTCTTTTTTTATACATAATATAAATTATAACCATAAGATATCGTGAAGAAAGGTTATTATTGGTAATAAGGGAATATGCAAAGTACTTTAAGTCATTGAAGTAATATAAACAGAAATTATATAAATAATATTCGACAGTATTAATGGGCCAATATTAACATTAATACTCTCGAATATTATGTATATAATTTCTGTTTATAGTACCTCAATGACTTAAAGTACTTTGCATATTCCCTTATTACCAATAACCTTTCTTCACGATATCTTATGGTTATAATACATTTATATTATGTATAAAAAAAGAAGGGAAGCCCCACGTTGTGATATATTTGACTCTAGAATGTTTTTTGAAAGTAATTTGTTACATAGCGACCTTATATCATATTTATTGTTGGACAATTGTTTTATCCTATTGTGACATTTTTTGGCCCACCTGATGTCTCTTTTTTACATAATTTCAAAAGGAAAGCCCCATGTTATGTTATATTTGACACTACATTGTTTTTTAAAAATAGTTTGTTACATGATGACCTTAGTTTGTTGGTTGACAATTGCTTTATCTTATTATGACTTATTTTTCTCCCCTGACGATTCTTTTTACAGAACTTCATAATGCAATTATTGATTAACACTATTACTATTGTAATTTTTATCTTGTCTGGCCAGAAGCCTGAAGATGGTGTAATGTAACACCGAAACCGGTCGCACAGAATTTAATAAAGATTTTAAATACAGCTGCTGATATTTTCATCCTTCTGTATAAACGAATCAGCTGCGTCCCAAACCATCCACTATTAAACTTAATTATCAAAATCTGTTGTCCAGGGTGACCAGACGACCGGATTAATCCGGACATGTCCTCTTTTTTAGCTCTTTGTCCGGGGTCAGTGGCGGATATTGACATTGTCCTCCTTTTTAGCAAAGTTGAGAGTAATTACCATTTTTACTCTATTTCTTTTTTCTTAAATACCGATACTTTATCGATAGCCACTGCCTATGTGATACACAAGCACGAAGGCTGTGCTACAGGTGGTGCCAGGATCGTCAATTTTATCACGGATCGATTCGTAAGCGAGTGCAAATATTTCAGTTCCGGATTTAAATTATTGTGGCTTGGTAGTTGACATTATAGGTTTCATGTCGTGTATGTGTGATTTGTGAGCGTAAGTTGCTGTTCATTGTAACCGAGTGAGTTTCATAAGAAATCTGGCAATGCCTAAACGAAAATTTACATACCCAGGTGGTCTTACTGCAATGTCGTGTCTTCAAAATTAAGGGGAAATGAATTTACAGAAAAATATTAAACAAGCGGAAATGGAACGTACGCCTCAGGGGTCAACAAAGGTAAGAAATAGCTCGACAGATTCTTTTACTACCGTGGTTTAAAAAACGTTCAAATGGCTGTAAGCCTATGGGAGCATACTGCTATGGTCATCAGTCCGTTGACCCACAAACTGCTTAAACCAACACACTCTAATGATAACATAAAAATATCCTTCCCCGAGAGAGAGGACTCGAAACGCAGTAAGATTAAAGTGCCGTTACCATGTAGGCAGCTGCTGTTTGACTCGTTCTTGATAGAGGTACGATAAATGATGGGAGGTGAATTGCCTTTGCGTTTTTCGTTTTGTAAACCGTTCAGTGTTGTGACATTATTATTTTTGACGAGGAATAGTGCAAGTTTATATGCCAATCAGTTCGGCCGATGATGAGGATATCGAAGAAATGTATGAGAAGATAAAAGAAATCATTCAGAAAGTTAAGAGAGACGAAAACTTGATTGTGATGGGAGACTGGAACTCGGTTGTAGTAAAGGTAAGAGTAGGAAATGTAGTAGGTGAATACGGACTGGGAAAAAGGAATGAAAGAGGAAATCGCTTGGTAGAATTTTGTGCAGAGTGCAATTTAATGATTACGAACACTTGGTTTAATCATCATACGAGGAAGAGACCAGGAGACACGGGAAGGTAGCAGACTGACTTTATAATGATAAGGAATAAATTTAGAAACGATGTTTTAAACTGTAAGGCATATCCAGGGGCAGGTATAGACTGACCATAACTTATTGGTTACGAATTGCAGATTAAAACTTAAGAGACTGCAGAAAGGTAGAAAACTTACGAGATACAACCTGGACAAATTGAAGGAACCAGAGGTGGTTGAGAGTTTCAGAGGGAGCATTAGCCAAGGATTGGCTGAAACGGGGGAAAGTAATACAATAAGAGAAGAATGGGTAGCTCTGAGAGATAGGATAGGGAAGGCAGCAGAGGATCATATAGGCAGAGGGACAAGGCCTAATAGAAATCCCTGGATAACGCAGGATATACTGAATTTAATTGATGAGAGGGGAAATATAAAAATTCAGTAAGTGAAGAGGAAAAAAGGAGTCCAAACGTCTCAAAAATACGATTGACAGAAAGTGCAGACTGGCTAAGCAGGAGTGAATAGAGGGCAAATGCAGAACCATAGAAGAATGTATAACAAGCGGAAAGATAGATACCGCCTAGGGGAAAATAAAAGAGATATTTGGAGACAAGAAAAGCTGCTGTATTAATATCAAGAACTCAGACGGAAAACCAGTACTAAGCAAGGAGGGGAAAGCTTAACTGTGGAAGGAATATATAGAGGGCCTATACAGAGGAAATAAACTTGAAGGCAGTATTCTAGAAATGGAAGACGAGTTGGAGGAAGATAACACAGGAGATATGATACTGCGAGAAGAATTTGACAGAGCGCTGAAGGATTTGAGTCGAAACAAGGCCCCTGGAGTAGATGATATTCCGTCTGAAGTGCTGATACCTTCAGGAGAGCCAGTCATGAAAAAAATGATCCACCTGGTATGCAAGATGTAGGGTAAGATGGTACAAATTCGATATAGGTACAATTCCGATCAACATAAGTTTTCGCGCCATTTTTCACTCGTGGCACTTGCCTTTGTGTGGCGTTGTAGTGTAACAGGTTTCTATACCTGCTCCTGTCTTTTCCAAGAATACACCACTTTGTGCTACGGAGATTTGAATTTCTTCCTGTTAAGATGGACGTGGAGCTACTTCGTCGAACGCGCTCTTATAAATTTTCTAGTTTCCACGCGCTTGTAAATTCATTATTGTGCAACGTTTGGTACCGCGATGTATGCGCTGGTGCTCGAAGGAAAAAGTGCTTTTTATGTGGAAAAAGTCAGTGATCAAAATTAAGCGAGGAATTGATCATAATTGTACCTAGTGTGGTACATTTCCTATCGATTTTTCTCAATTCTGTAACCTTTTTTGTGTACATACCAACATTTGTAAATCTCTAACATTTGTGTTACATATTCATTAAACATTCAAGAAGAAGTGCCATAGTTAAAATTATTTCTTTTCTCAGTTACAATTACATTTCTCCGAAATGATCGAAATTGTACCACCTTACCCTATGAGACAGGGGAAATACCCTCCGATTTCAAGAATAATATCGTAATTCCAGTTCCAAAGAAAGCAAGTGCAGACAAGTGTGAAAATTACAGATCTATTAGTTTAATAAGTTATGGTTGCAAAATACTAACAAGAATTATTTACAGACGAATGGAAAAACTTCTGGAATCTGACCTGGGGAAGATCAGTTTGGATTTAGGAGAAATTTAGAAACACAGGAGGCAATGCTCACATTACGACTAATCTTAGAAGGCAGGTCAAGGAAGGGCAAACCTACGTTTCTGGAGTTTGTAGATTTGGACTTTTGACAATGTCGACTGGAATACACTCTTCTAAATTCTGAAGGTATCAGGGGTAAAATATAGGGAGCGAAAAGTTTTATTCAACCTATACAAATACCAGACAGCAGTTATTAGAGTCGAAGGGCAAGAAAGGGACGCAGAAGTTGGGAAGGAAGTAAGAAATGTTCAAATGTCTGTAAATCTATCGGACCAAACTGCGTGGTCATCAGTCCGTAGCTTACAAACTACTTAAACCTAGGTAAACTAACCTACGGACAAACACACACACACACACACCCATGCCCCAGGGAGGACTCGAACCTCCACGGCGAGCAACCGCACGCTCCGCAGCGAGGTGCTTTAGACCGCTCGGCTACTCCACCGCGGCAAGGAAGTAAGACAGGATTGTAGCCTTTCCCCAATGTTGTTCAATCTGTACATTAAGCAAGCAGTGAAGGAATGGAAAGTAGAAATTTGGGGAGGGATTTAAAGTTCAGGGAGAAGAGATACAAACTTTGCGATTTGCCGATGGCATATTAATTTTGTCAGAGACTGCAAAGGATCTGGAAGAGCAATTGAGTGGAATGGACAGTGTCTTGAAAGGAAGATATAAGATGAACATTAACAAGAATAAAACGAAGCAAATGGAATGGAATGTCAAGAAATCAGGCGACGCTGAAGGAATTAGATTAGGTAATGAAACAATAAAAGTAGTAGATGAATTCCGTTATTTGGGCAGCAAAATAACTTCTGATGTTCGAAGTAGAGAAGACAGATAAAGCAGAATGGCTATGGGAAGAAGAGCGTTTATAAAGAAGCGAAACTTTTTAACCTCCAATATTAATTTCAATGCTATGAAGTCCTTTCTGAAAGCATTTGTCTGGAGTGTAGCATTGTATGGGAGTGGAACGTAGACGATAAAGAGTTCAGACAAAATGATGATAGAAGCTTTTGAAATGTGGTGTTGCAGACAAATTATGAAAATTACATGGGTAGGTCATGTAACTAATGACGAGGTGCTTAACCGATTAGATGAAAAAAGGAGTTTTTGGCATATCCTAACTAAAAGAAGGGATAGATGGGTAGGACACTTTCTGAGACATCAAGGAATTGTCAACATAACATTAGAAGGAAGTGTGTGGGGTAATAATCGTATAGGACGACCGAAGGACGAATACAATAAGCAGATTCAAAAGCATGTAGGTTGCCGAACTTATTCTCAGATGAAGAGACTTGCACAGGACAGGGTGTAAGAAAATTTGCCCGTTGGAGGTCGTCAAAAATGAAGAAAAAAAAAAAAAAAAAAAAAAAAAAAAAAAAAAACCCACAGAATGCGTAATGATATGCTGTAGTAATAATAATTTCGTTATTGAATGTTGTAGCAAATAACAACTGATGGGTCGCAACAACACTTTCGCAGTGAAAGTTAAAATTTTGAATAAAAAATTGATATTAATTAACTTGAAACAGTCACTGTGGTAATTAATTAAGCTTGGCCCTATCTGACTTAGCATTGACTACAGCCTCCAACTAGCACCTCTTACGATTCACGATCAGCACAACTTCACTAATAAATGTGTCAGAATTCATGTAGTGGTGATGGCGTGTTCGTGTTATAATCAAAATCGTAATAGCTGATAGACTCTGATTGCAATGATAATAGCTCAGTACTGTGAAACTCCGTGGTGCAATGAGCTTCACAGATACTACAGTCAAAGTTCTCAATAATTTTTATAATATTGTTTAAAGCATTCAACTTCCTTATAAAACTTTACGTGAACAACTTTTTGATTAATTGGTTCCAGGGCCTGGGTAGCGTACGCGTGTAACTGGCTGAGCAGAGTCTGGCATTTAACGTATTTCATAAAATTTAATTTCATCAAGTCTGGTTAATCAACTATAATACTTTGACTACTATTAGCCTGATTACTTTCTACATAAATAAACCAACTTTACATTACGTGTAAATTAAAGTTAAAATCTTTGGCTTAATAATTGATTGCAAAACTTAGAATTGCACTGCACTTTAATTACTAGTCTCTGTGGTTGTAACACGTTTATCAATTCTTTAACTCGTCTAGCAATTTCTTTAAAACTGATCGTAATTACTTTGAAAAATGATTGAACTTGTTAGTCAAAGTACAGGCTTGCATAATCAACATAATTCTAATAATTGTGGTAATGGGGTGACTACAACTACTTACAAAATTAAGACTGGTTTCAAAATAAGTCATATTTAATTGATCCAAAATTCTGATTGGGTTGACACTACATATACATGCAAACAAAGTAAAATGTTACAATAGTACTCATATGTTTTCGTTGTCTTCGGCGTGAAGTCCATAGAAGACAGATATGGTTACAACAGGTACTCTCACTGCTGGTTCAAAATATTTTTATCGACAACTCTTTGTTCAGCTCGTCTGGCTGAAATCTCCATGCATTGATATCACCTCGATACACCTTCTAATCTCCGTAATTACAACAATGATCACACTCGGTGACAATAGGCTTGATAACCAAACAATTACTTTTCTTGCACACTTGAAAAAACATTATTCTGATCACTTTCGAGTATAAATAAACTTATTTCGCACTTCCTTCAATACATTGAACAGTACGCCTCTCAGGCTTATTGCAATTGCATTAAACTCGCGCCACAATGCGCCTACCGTGCCTCTGCACCATCAACAAAACAATTATGTGTTTACTATAGCGAGTCCGCTCCGCGACTGCTTCAGCAGCGCGACACTCACAGCTACTACTTCTGTACCAAAGACAGTCTTTACAACAGGTTCAACATTTTCTCTGGCGCATTGCCAACTTACAGCATAAGAATGTCCGTGCATTCATGCGGGTTTACACATACAGTATATGTTTACACTAAATGATTCTATATAGAAAATGACGTTACATAAGAAATATATCCATCATACAAGAAATGAAAATACGTGAAATGAACAAATTTAAGACAATATACACATTACGTTAAATCAAACTGTAAGATACAGCGACAGGTGTACTCCTACAAGGGTAGCGTGGAGAGCTGCATCAAACCAGTCTGCGGACTGAAAACTACAACAGCAACGAGTAATATTGTAAAACTGCTAAGAAATCCTGAAGTGAAAAATTACACCAAATACCAGTCATTACATGAGTGTAACAGATTGATATATGTACAAATACCTCGTATCTTCGATACGTTTCGTTGCCAACTGTAGAACACAAAGCCTACGCCGTAAATAAAATTTAACCCCAAATTTTTTACAAAGGGAAACACTATTTTGTCAAATGTTAACATTCTGAGAAACGTGGTTGTGGTATTAAAATGGATATAACTTGTGGTTGGTAGCTGTTTTTTATTATAAACATTACAAAGGGAAAAACGTAACGTCGCATTCATATTGGCTGTCTGAACGCCCGGTCTTGTATGTTTTGTGTATTAATAATAAACTTGTTTATTAAATTTGATCATGTTTTGTGAGCCCTCTTTTTTCTTACTTTGGCCTCCTTCCTGAAGCTGTTTGGCCACTTTTTTATCACTACTCGATAGCAATGGTTATACTACCGATGACAGTACTGCTAAGGCAGAATTACTAAACACAGCTTTCCGAAATTCGTTCACCAAAGAAGACGAAGTGAACACTCCAGTATTCAATCCAAGAACAGCTGCCAGCATGCGAAACTTAGAAGTAGATGTTCATGGAGTAGTAAAACAACTTAAGTCACTAAACAAAAATAAATCTCCGGGCCAGACTGTATACCAACTAGATTCCTCACAGGGTATGCTGATGTAATAAATTAAATATTTGTATAGTCTATGGGACTTAACTACGGGGTCATCAGTCCCTAAACTTACAAACTACTTATGAACTACTTACGAACTAGGACGGCACAAATATCCATGCCCGAGGGGGGGATTCGAACCCCCGACCGTAGTGACCGTGCAGACCGTGACTGGAGCGCCTTAGTCCCCTCGGCCACCGCGGCCGGCGCTGATGCAATAGCTCCGTACTTAAATATAATTTACAACCGATCACTCGGCGAAAGATCCGTACCCAAAGACTGGAAAGTTGCCCAAGTTACTCCAATATTCAAGAAAGGCAATAGGAGTGATCCCTAAAATTACAGGCCTATCTCATTGACGTCGATTTGCAGTAGGATTTTGGAACATATACTTTGTTCGAATATTATAAACTACCTCGAAGAGAACGACCTATTAACCAGGAGACAACACGGATTCAGAAAGTATCACTCTTACGAAACACAACTTGCCCTTTATTCACATGAAGTGTTAAGTGCCATCGACAAGGGATCTCAAATCGATTCCATATTTCAGGATTTCAGGAAGGCTTTTGACACTGTACCCCACAAGCGGCTTCTTATTAAATTGGGTGCTTATGGAATATCTCCCCAATTGCGCGGTTGGATTCACGATTTACTATCAGAAAGAACACAGTTCGTTGTAATTGACGGTAAGTCATCGAGTAAAGCAGAAGTGATATCTGGCGTTCCACAGGGAAGCGTTATAGGTCTCGTACTCTTGCTCGTGTTTATAAACGATTTAGGAGACAATCTGAATAGCTCCCATAGACTGTTCGCGGATGATGAAGTCAACAGTGGATCAAAAGCAACTGCAAAGCGATCTAGACAAAATTTCTGCATGGTGCGAAAATTGGCAATTGACACTAAATAAAGAAAAGTGTGAAATAATACACATGACCACTAAAAGAAATCCGCTTAACTTCAATTACGCAATAAATCAGTCAAAACTTAAGGTAGTAGATTCTACCAAATACCTAGGAGTTACAATTACGAACAACTTTGACTGGAGAGAACACACAGAAAATATTGTAGGGAAGGCGAACCAAAGGTTACGTTTCAACGGCAGAATGCTTCGAAGATGCACCAGCTCCACCAAAGAGACTGCCTACATCACACTTGTGTGTCCTCTCCTGGAGCTCTGTTGCCCCTTGTGGGACCCTCACCAGGTGGGACTGACGGAAGTCATTGAGAAGGTTCAGAGAAGGGCAGCTCATTTTGTTTTATCACGTTACGAGGGGGAAAGCGTCACGGAAATGTTGCACGGAAACTGGGGTGGAAATCATTAAAAGAAAGACGTTATTCATTGCGGCGTGATCTGTTTGCGAAGTTTCAATCACCGACTTTTAGTTCTGAATGTGAAAGTATTTTGCTATCACCCACCTACTTAGGGAGACATGACCATCCCAACAAAATAAGAGAAACCAGATCGTAAACGGAACGATCCAGGTGTGCTTTCTTCCCGCGCGCTATTAGAGAATGGAACGGTAGAGAAAAGTTATGAAAGTGGTTAATGAACCCTCTGCCAGGCATTTGAATGTGATTTGCAGAGTATCGATGTAGATCGCTTCTGGTCACCCTAGTTGTGACCGCTTACTACAAAAACCCAACACGTTTTTATTTATATTTGGGATCTTTGAAACGAAAAATCATTATTTTCACTATACACTGCAAATGAAAATCATTATCTTGACGAAGGGCGGATTTAGTGGGGAGGGGGGCACATACAGCTTGACAAAAAATGAGAGAGCGATAGCGAGGGAGAGATAAGGAAGGGGGAGGAGAGAGAGAGAGAGAGAGAGAGAGAGAGAGAGAGAGAGACAGACAGACAGAGAGAGAGACAGAGAGCCGGCCGCGGTGGCCGAGGGGACTGAGGCGCTCCAGTCACGGTCAGCACGGCCACTACGGTCGGGGGTTCGAATCCCCCCACGGGCATGGATATTGGTGCCGTCCTTAGTAGTAGGTAGTTCATAAGTAGTTTGTAAGTTTAGGGACTGATGACCCCGTAGTTAAGTCCATTAAGCTTAACAAACATTTTGAACTTAACAAACATTTGAACATTTTAGAGACAGAGAGAGACAGATAGGGAGAATATCTCAGCATAAAAATAATTAACTTTTAGTTACA
The DNA here is from genome assembly GCA_026315105.1 of Locusta migratoria. Lineage (NCBI taxonomy): Eukaryota > Metazoa > Arthropoda > Insecta > Orthoptera > Acrididae > Locusta > Locusta migratoria. The sequence continues at coordinate 447,183,220 of CM048744.1, forward strand.
GACAACGTGTAACTGTGAGTTTAAACAGACAAAATCCCTGTAATTAACATGACGTAAATTGACTTTTGTCATGCTTCCTTTTAATTGCTTCTCGCTCCTTTTTTCAGTAATTTACGATAAAACTAAATAAATGTCGTTTATTGTGTTGTGATTACTTGGGAGATAAATGACGTACTGTGTACGTTTTTATACGTAGATAAAGTTAAAGGATTTAACTACGTGAAAAGAAGTCGTAAATTTCTAGGGCTGCGTTCAAGCTGGTGCATTCAAGTGTTCTCGGTAATCAGTTTATCACTCTGGATTCTTTTCCTAGACACTAGGAAATAGTACTGCCACGCATTATAAACAGTTTTATTTGAAGCTACGAGTTTCGATTTTCCAGTGATTGGAGCTAATTAGAAATTTTACCGTACATGAGATACAAAGGATTTTCAAGCTGGAACAAATTCTTCTAGAAACACAATCAAGACTAATTTAGTTGATCAGGAAAGCTTTCTTGAAAACTCAACATGTTTTGCGTAATAACTTTAGAAAGTACGGAGAAGAAATTGATTCAGCTCAACGTGATACAGAAAATCTGATTTTAGGTTATGAGGCAATATCAAACTTTGCGCGACATATTTACTTGCTATTTGATTGTTGTTCAGTGCATTGTTTGATAATGAAGCAGCTACGCCGGATACAGTATTGTTCGTCCACGGTAAGTTGACGATACGTATGCTGGCTGTTGGCAGCGGCAGGAGGCGTGTTCCTTGCGGTGGGGAGGCCAGGAGAAGTAAACGGAAGGCAACGTCGCAGTGTTGGAAACGTTAAGCCCTTTCTACACGGGAAGTGAGAGCTTACGAGATTACCCATGATGCACCTCCGCGTTCCGTGTAGACGCGTCCACTTGCACAGCATGCAGGCATACGATAGCTAGTAGACCAAAATTGGATGGGTCCTATGGAAGTACTTCGCGCATGCGCAGACGACCGAATAGGAAACCCAGCTGACAAACGAAGCCAAGTCACAAATTTGTTTGAGAATGTGTACTCGTCTCCTGCTCAGAGCAATGTAGTTTCTCGACTCAGTCGTAAGTATTTTACGAGACGATACTATAGAGGAATTGCATTAAAAATTTAATATAACCTGTGTACAATTTTCATTGAATACAAAGATATAGCCGTTAATATGAAATCCAAACCTTGAGCAAATGTAAATCAATAAATTTTCACTGATTTATCCGTCGGTTCTTGGTAGTACAACATCACACTTTCTTAAAAGTAGAATTTTGTGTGTCTTCTACACGTTCATTTCCACTTAGTTACCCGGTTTTCGGCTTACTAGGACATATTCAAACTTTAAACTATGTCGAAAACCGTTTATTTAAATAAAAGTCTATATGATGATCTACCAAGAACTGATGAAAGAATCAGTCAAAATATCCAAATCAGTTTGTTGAGCATACCAAGAGCTGTATCTCTGTCCCCTATAAAAATTGGACACACGTTATATGAAATTTTAACTGCAAATCGTCTTTATTACCATCTTCCAAAATATTTGCTATTTTCCTGAAACATGCTGTAGTTGACAGATGAAGTATTTGTTTTTGGTGAGCATTATTTGTAGCTTTATCAAAGTGAAAGGTCTATGTATGGACATCTGCGCTTTTTCTGCACATGCATAGGCGCCTCAAACCGCAGGGCTGAAGTATGTAATTGCATTTTATAATGCGGACGTTAACACATTTGAGCGACGTGGTTACGCATGAACTGGACGAACGCAATTAAATAGTTTCACAGTCTACAAAACAAATGTTTTAATCATCACAATACATCATAGTTTCGAAAAGCGATGTTAACGCGGCGATTCATTTGCTGTAAGTTGACAACAAACGAAGTAGACACGTGAAGCAGACGGCTCAATAAACAAACGCGTACCGTTTGAACGCTTCTCTGTAGTTCGACGGTCTATCGCAAGGGGCGCTGCAGCTGAGAACGGCTTCCTTCTGCGTGTCGCACGTCTCGTATACAAAGGCCTTTTACCAGTAACAATGTATGCAATAATATTTCGCGTCTAGGGGCAGCGTAACGTTGACAGCGCTCCGAAATAAATGAATCTCCTGCAACTAGTGCAGATGTTTTCTGCTCCTAGCATCACCAGATAAAATCGACTTCACTTGTCGAATTAATATTCTGTCTAACTACCAATGCACTACTAGTCTCGGCGCACTACGGCAGCATTGTCATGAGCCTATGATTACAAAAAATATTACAATGAATCAACCACATTAAACAGTGAAAAGTTTAAAAAATTACCACTAAATGTGGTAGTATACTAAAACGTTTTTTGTTGTTGTTGTTGTTGTTTAGAGGGGACTAGACTGCGCGGTCATCAGTCCCAAAAGTTTTTTCTAAGAAGCGACTGTGACTTTGTAGTATGCTTTGGGTGTTTCCTATATCAGTTATATGTGATAATGACTATAATAAATATATGGTGTTTGTGTGTGTATCTTTAAATTAGTCTCACAACGCTTTTAAGGACATTTTCACCCTCCTCAGCCTTGTGCCCGCCCCCACCCCCTCCCCACCCATAAAAAAGTCCTAGTGTATGACAACAACGTACCATTTCGCTTCAGACAATTCCGGTGAGCTTTTTTTGTTGCATGGGGTTTTGATAAACGTTAGTGTGACTATGATAGACATTTATAGTAAAGTTAACCGTGGGTAGTGACAGTTAACAGTATTGCCAGTTATTAGTAGAAACAGTAAAGATTCGTATACAATATTTACACCGGATTTAAATGTATAACTTACATCACGATGTCCCCCATAATTGCCGTTTGATGTGGCTCCTAATGAAGTGTAGATAGCGTGCATGTCTGCTGCCAGAGTTCCCGCTATGTGCTGCTTACGCCGTGGGATTACTTACATAACGCTGATCTCTGCTTGTTACTCGTGGCATACAAACAAAAAACGCCATTCCAGACAAGATGTCTGGCGGTAGGCACTTAATGGTACTCGTTCAGGTCCGGGCCGCTCGCTAGTTAGTAATACAAAGTACGCCGACTTGTATTTATCTATCATTAAGCTCATACTGTATTCAACTACCAATGTTTGGCAAAGAGTGCGACTTTTTGTCCAAACACTTACTAGAAAAAAGTTAATTACTGGAAAAACTAGAGCTCCAGAACTCATCTGTTTCGTCTATTTTTTCTCGTTTTAAGTATTCTTTATGCCATATATATTGCTACAGGAAAATAAGAGACATTTGGAGACAAGAAAAATAGCTGTACGAATATCAAGAATTCAGATGGAAAACCAGTTCTGAGTAAAGAAGGGAAATCTGAAAGGTAGAAAGAGTATGTAGAGGGGCTGTACAAAGGAAAATAACTTCAAGACAATATTGTAGAAAGGATAGAGAAAGGAAGATGAAATAGTATACTGAGAGATGAATTTGACAGAGCACTGAAAAACCTAAGTCGCAACAAGGTCCCTGGAGTAGATGACATTCCCTCAGAACTACTAAAGTCACTGGGAGAACCAGCCATGACAAAACTATTTCATCTGGTGAGTAAGATGTATGAGACAGGAGAAATACCTTCAGAATTTAAAAAAAAAAAAAAATAATAATAATAATCCCCATTCCAAAGAAAGCAGGCACAGATAAGTGTGAAAATTACAGAACCATCAGTTTGATAAGTCATGGTTGTAAAATTTTAATACCAATTATTTACAGAAGGATGCAAAAGCCGGTAGAAGCCGACCTCGGGGAAGATCACTTTGGGTTCAGGAGAAATGTAGGAACACGGGAGGCAATACTCACGACTTATCTTAGAAGATACATTGAGGAAAGGTAAAATTACATTTCTAGCTTTTGTACATTTGGAGAAAGCTTTTGACAATGTTGATTGGAATACACTCTTTCAAATTCTGAAGTCAGCAGGGGTAAAATATAGGGAACGGAAGGTTATTTACAGTTTGTTCAAAAACCAGACTGCAGTTATTAGTCGAAGGGCTTGTCAGGAAAGCATTGGTTAGGAAGGGAGTAAGACAGGGTTGTAGCCTTTCTGTAATGTTATACAATTGGTACGTTGTGCAAGCTGTGAAGGAAATTGAAGACGGAATAAGAGTTCAGGGTCAAAAAATAGAAAAATTGCTTTTTGCTGATGACATTGTAATTCTGTCAGAGACAGCAAGGAACCTGGTAGAGCAATTGAACGGAATGGAAAGTGAGTGGATGGATATTAACAAAAGCAATACGAGGGTAATGGATGCAGTTTTAGAAAATCAGGAGATGCTGAAGGAATTAGATTAGGTAATGAACCAATAAAGATTGTAAGATGAGTTTCGTTACTTGAACAGCAAAATAACATATGATGGTCGCAGTACAGAGGATATAAAATGCAGAATGGGAAGAAAAGCCTTTTTGAAAAAGAGAAATTTGTTAACATTAAATATTACGTGTAAGGAAGTCTTTTCTGAAGGCAATCGTGTGGACTTTTGCCTAGTACAGAAGTAAAACATGAACGATTAATAGTTCAGAAAGGAAGAGGATAGAAGGTTTTGAAATGTGGTGTTACAGAAGATTGCTGAAGATTAGGTGGGTAGGTCGGATAACTAATGAAGCGGTATTGAACAGAATTGCGGAGAAAAGGAGATTTTGGCATACCTTGACTAAAAGAGGGGATCTATTGGTAGAACACATTCTTAGACATCAAGGAATCATAAATTTAGCATTGGAGGGAATTGAGATGGAGAAATATAGCAGAGGGAGACCCAAGAGACGAATGTAGTAAGCAGATTAAAATGGATGTCGCTTGCCGTTCTTATGAGGAGATGAAGAGGCTTGTACAAAATAGAGTAGGGTGGACAACTGTATTAAATCAGTCTACGGACTGAAGACTACAACAACAACGTATATTGCTCTTGCTTTAGGTCCCGGTTTTGAGTCAGTGAAACGAGATAGCTTGTGTCTTGGAAGTAGGTGTTCTGAGACGTATCCAGAAAGTGAGTTTTCCCTAATTTTTTTAAACACATACAACAAATTGCATGAAAATCTTTATTAGCATTAGGCACAACAATGTTTGAGTTAAGTTTCGAGATAGTCACGAAAGGAATTGAGTCAATTGTCATATAGGGGGATCAATTTTTATCGTAGAAGCGTGCTGTCTGTAAATGGAACAAACGTGAAACAGTCGTCTTCAGCCCCTGGCCGTTGTCAAAACGAAGGACAGGAATTTATTGAGGGGTAAGTAAAGATAGAAATGCCCGTGAGAAAAACCGGCACTTCATGCTGGATGATCAAATAGCTCCCAGCCGAACTTCTTCAAAACAGGTTCTGTGTGTCGAACCTACGTGGGACAACCTTTGTCATGGGATAGCACAACACCAGCAGTAAAAATTCAACGGCTACTGTTCTTTATGGCACCTCGCAGTTTCCGATTCTTTTCACAGTAGCAGTTGAAGACGACAGGCACACGCTGGCTCCATTCAAGTCGCCAGACTCCTACGACACAGGAATGTATTAATCGATCCCCTGAGATGACGACCCCTGGGGTGGTCCAACAAAAAACTGTAATATTTAATATATAACGATTTATCTGTCGCCGGCCGCGGTGGCCGAGGTGACTGAGGCGCTCCAGTCACGGTCAGCACGGCCACTACGGTCGGGGGTTCGAATCCCCCCTCGGGCATGGATATTTGTGCCGTCCTAGTTCGTAAGTAGTTCATAAGTAGTTTGTAAGTTTAGGGACTGATAACCCCGTAGTTAAGTCCCATAAGCTTAACAAATATATTTAAAATATTTTATTTATCTGTCTTAGATAAATGTATCCGCTTTTGTGTCCAAGTATACATATACTCTGGTGCATTAATAATTATCAATGAATGTATTGTACATAAAGAAATACTCTGCTCAATTATAAAAGAGCACGCCTCTTGTTACGGTTGTCTTTTTACTGTCTGATCGTGTCGTTTGTGGTTGTTGGCATATTTTTTTTACAAATTGCATTTGTCCTGTGGCCGTAATTACTGATGTGTATGGTGCGTTATGTAAATGTAAGAATACGTGATCTTACAGCATAAATGTAAATGTTTTGTTTTAATATGTAATTATTTGGTGTAACATTAGACCCGCAGTGGCCCTAGAATGATCAGTTTTTAATGAACGTCGTATTTAATTGTTGGCACCCATCTTGCCGCCAAAAATTATTTTCATAAATTACTGTGACAATTTTACCTTCTAAATTTGTTGGTGGCTTTCATTTATTATGCATAAACGTTTCTGTGCGGATGACGAAATATTTTCAGCGTTATTTAGCCGAAATAATAGGTTTCTTTTTTCACACAGCAAATTTGTGTAGGCTATGACGCCATAACGTATCGATGTATTTCTTCTCTCAATATTGACAATGATTACCAGCCTACTGTAGTAACAAATATGAAGAACCCGCTTGAGATTGCCGTGCCCTATAAAAGTTAATTTGTGTCATATTAAAATTTTATCCGTGTGACGTTAAAATAATTTACGCAAATCAAAGAAGCTACATATCACTATTTCAGACGATAGCCCCGAGCCGTATTTACAAAAAAAAAAAAAAAAAAAAAAAAAAAAAAAAAAAAAAAATTGTTTGTAAGTCTATCGGACCAAACTGCGTGGTCATCAGTCCGTAGCTTACAAACTGCTTAAACCTAGGTAAACTAACCTAAGGACAAACACAAACATCCATGCCCCAGGGAGGACTCAAACCTCCACGGCGAGCAACCGCGCGCTCCGCAGCGAGACGCTTTAGACTGCTCGACTACTCCACCGCGGCAAAGTAATACCCACATTAATTATAAGTACAAAAAAAAGAAACTTTTTTTAAAATACTTTTAACGTCATACTCATTTGTTTTGGTGACTATGTCGATAAAGAGCTCAACCATTTCTGTAGCTGTTCCCAATAAAGTTTTTCATTTAACATTGTTTTCTTTAATTATGTAGTAAATAAATGCTGCAACCAACCACCACAAGGTTTTTGTAAATTAATTTATTTCACCGTCACTACTTTCGGGCCTGAGCGCATCATCAGACTTAGTGTTGATTTCACACCTACATTGATGTCTTCAGAGAAAGGTCTTCCTTATACATTACAGGAGAGAGATATGTGTTTTCATTTTATAAACGACGCTGTCTTGAATTTAGTGTAACTCACACGTCAGCATGGAGCTATGCAAATACACATATCTCTTTCCTGTAATGTAAAAGTAAGACCTATCTCTGAAGACACCAATGTAGACCTGATACCAACACTACCGTCTAATGATGCCCTCAGGTCCGAAACTAGTAACGGTGAAATAAATTGATTTATAAATATCTTATCATTTTTAATAAATAAAAGATTAGGGAAACATACTTTCTGACTGCATCACGTATTACTGTTTCCCACAATTAATTGTTTATGAAGTTAGATAATTTTTCGAAGCCAGCCCTCCTTGTATTAACGTGGACGTACCTAGGTGACTGTTGTTGTTATGGTCATCAGTCCGGAGACTGGTTTGATGCAGCTCTCCACCCTACTCTATCCTGAGAAAGCCTTTTCATCTCCTCATACGAACGGCAACCCACATCTATTTGAATCTGCTTACTATATGCGTCTCTTGGTCTCCCTAGGAGACTATTCCCCGATTTTATACCCTGAAATGTTTAGTTATTTCGCTTCTGAAATGTATGTACGTAAATGTGATTTGAGTAACAAGGGAAGCTTCCCATAGCGTCCCACACCCTCCTAGATATATTGGTACGATGGCCCAGTGGCCTGTCAAAGACTGAACACAGATGAAGGAAGAAAGCGTGCGGAAATGTGAAAAAGACTAAATATAAAAACAGTGAATAGTGCAAGCTGAAGATGTGCAACATCATACCAACCGGAAGAGCCGTGGCATTGTGGTTATATGCTCCAGATGTTCTACTGCAAAACGATACATTCCCGTTCGACTCTTCTTAACGTTTCTTTTTTTTTCTGTAGAGTTCCCTGTTGTCATACTATACATTTAAAAATGATTCTAAAACTGATTTTAGGTTGCTGGAATAACCTCTTAGTTGTTGAAAGAAGATTATTTATTTTAAATTACACAACATGTTTCGGGTTTAGCCCATCGTGAGGTGACTGATATGTACTGAGCACTGAGCCATTTAAATTTGTCTTTAAAATGCCGTTGTTATGTAGTGCCATATAAGAATAAATATAACAAACATATAAGAATAAAAATTATATAAGAACAGACTTTCACTCTAAAATAATACTATACATTGATTACAGAATGTAAATCGTCCGGATACACCAGTACTGTATATGCCATCGTGTGTCGGTTATCAAAATCTTTCAAATATGATTAACTTAAATCTCCGAAATTCCAGAAAATATGAACATGTTCTGGAACATGTGCAACTTTTGATAATATAAAAGTGGGAAACTTCAAAAATATTTATTTTAATAGGGCATTGGTAGATGTAATTGTGATACTGTTGTGTTAATGTATTGTACTTAGATATGTGCAGTAGTTTTGCTAAACATTTGCTACACATTTAACCATACATTTAACTACAAATTTAAGACGTGACTAAGTGTTTTCAGTCATTTCTGCATAAACAAGTGTTCTCCCATTTCAGTAATCTCGTACAGATAAAACGCAAAACTTGCTCATAAAAATATTTTGGTTGATCATATGTGATGCTGCAGCTCTTGTATAGTCCGTGCTTGCTGTATTAGATTTGTGGTTAAATCCGCCTTATGCGAGACACCTTTCTTTGTTTAAATACCAGAACCTGTTTCCGCACTTATTCTGCCATCTTTTATGCGTTTTTTACTTTTACTTTGTAGAATTACATGTTACAAATTTTGGTTATACAGTCATTTGCACGGTTTGTTTCATTTGACAATTTCATTAGATATATTATCCGTAATTTATTTACGATACTTAGATTATGTCATTCGCAGAATTTGCATCTGCTTTAAATGAGGAAAGAAAAATTTACACATCTTGTCATCTGCAAACAGCAAGACGTTTTCATTTATGAAAACTAATTGATTAATTGTATATTCGCCAGGAGGTTATGTTGAAAAAAGTTCTTTGTGGCTGTTTAGTGTCTTACTTACATTCGCCGGCCGCGGTGGGCGAGGGGACTGAGGCGCTCCAGTCACGGTCTGCACGGCCACTACGGTCGGGGGTTCGAATCCCCCATCGGGCATGGATATTTGTGCCGTCCTAGTTCGTAAGTAGTTCATAAGTAGTTTGTAAGTTTAGGGATGATGACCCCGTAGTTAAGTCCCATAAGCTTAAAAAACATTTGAACATTTTTTTTTACTTACATACGAGCTTTGCTTGCTTGTTTGTGACGTCTTCTTAATGTTGTATGATGTTTAGTGCGCTTTTTCGTGTGAATGGACACTGTTTATATCGCCATTTGTCTTGTAGTGGCTGTATCGTATTCATTTATTTTTGTGATGTGTCTGTGAGGTGGCGCGCGAATTTTGAATGGTTTTGATACTGTCGTTTTGTGTGTGTTTGTGTGTGTGTGTGTATGTGTGTGCGTATTTCTGTGCGTTTTTGTTGTGTTTGTGTATGTGTGTGTGTGTGTGTGTGTGTGTGTGTGTGTGTGTGTGTGTGGAGAGAGATTTATTTCGTGTAAGCGTGTGTATTTGTGTCTGTGAGTGTTTGTGTGTGTGTGTGTGTGTGTGTGTGTGTGTGTGTGTGTGAGAGAGAGAGAGAGAGAGAGAGAGAGAGAGAGAGAGAGAGAGAGAGAGAATCTATTGTCTGTGTGTGTATGGGAGGGGCGTTCTGTCTGGTGTAATCTAATAAAATCGTGAAATCAAACAATTCGTCCAAATGACTGTATAACCAAAAGCAGTAACATGTTTTTCTAGAATATAAAATCAAAATAACATGGAAGATGGCACAATACGTGCCGAAACACGTTTGTGTGTTAAAACAAAACAAGTATCTTGCATAAGGCGGATTTAACCACAAAACCAAATATTTTGGTATTTGCTGCTTGGTATGAAGTCACGGAACAGTTGTTTGGCCTTGCCTCTTGGTGACGTTACTACCTCCTGTGTAAAATTAAAGTTTCGAAAAAGAAATAATAAAAACTGAAAGGCAAATAGGACGCCGCCCGCCGCCTTCGGGTATCTTCTGTTGTGACTGACTAGCCGTGCGACTGGCAGCCTTCATTTCTTCCCCCACAGTCAGATTAGGGATGGGCGGCTAATTTGCATATAATGATGCCACGTCTCTTAGAACCGGATGCCGCGGTAATTCTTTCTGAGAAGCCATTGGCTTAGTGCTTGGTCACATTTTGATCCAGAGTATTCGGAACCCGAAGCGAAGTTTGCTTATCTGAATGTCCGCCTCAGAGAGCCGTAATTGGTCCCTTCAGTAGTTGTAGCAGTTACTCATTACGACAACGTTAATGTATCTTTGAAGACACATTAAAGAAAGTATAATTTAAAACAACTTCAGCTGTTCTCTGAATGACTGGAAAGTAAGACACAGTTTCTTGTATCTTTTCTCAAATCTAAAACTTTTCAACTGATTCAGTGCTGCGATAACCAACCCGTATTGGACTTTAACCGTCTTACGAGAGGCTTACAATGAAAATGTTTTTAAATGCGTCTCTTTTGCTGAGTCCTAAGTGGTATACCATCTTAGCCTTGATGGCCTGCATCTTCTTCTGTATTATGCCAGTCACTATATACCTAATCCTAGATGCGGTAGCTCATGACCCATTAACCAATCCCTTCTTCAGACAAAAGTTTTCCTTGGACTTTTTTCTATATCGATTTCTGGAAGTCGGTATTTCTTGTTTTATGATATGAAAAACTTCCAGCCGAGAGATATTTGCCAAGATAGCAAATTTGTTAGCATACATCTTTCAGCAGATAAGTATTTTCGATGGACTCGGCTCGCCATCTTCAGATCATTTTTGCATACAGAAATTACAGTGTTTATCTTTGTTGATATTACTTTTCTAGTGTTGCATTCTACATGTTCTTACAGGTATTTTTGTGCAACAGTTCACGACGTCATTGAAACATTTATCCAATGTGCTCGCATTGTAAAAATGCAGTCACTATTAGACGTTTCAATGACTTCGGACTCTGCATATGGCTTAGTAAGCCCCAAACCGGTTAAATAAAATAAAATAAACTTGTACAACATTCAAAAATTGTACTTTTAATTCAATACGATCGTGTTCTATCAAGAATCGACGGAAGAATAAGTTATAAATCCTCATTTCCCTTTAAGTTTATTTGGGTTTCATATTAATAGCTGATTCTCTGTACTCAATAAAAATTGGGCACATGCTATATTACATATTTACAGCAATTCGTCTATAATATCACCCTCCGAAAATATTTACTGCTGGCTCCTACACCCGGTATTCCCTGGGTATATATCCATTTCCAGTATTATATTAGAAACGAAAATAAAAATCCGGAAAAGATTTCACCTTCATGTATTCACGAAAACATTTTAGAAATTGTGCAACACTAAAACAAAGAAATATGCGTAATTTACATAATTACATGGGCTGTATCCCAAGAAAGAAAAATAGTAATAAAAAACAAATAATATTATTATTGTTGTTGTTGTTGTTTGTAAATTTATGGGACCAAACTGCATGGTCATCAGCCTGTAGCTTACAAACTACTTAAACTAAGGTAAAATATTTTAATGAAACTCCAGCTCCAGTTGCATTTATTGGTGCTTTATTTAAGCCACACTACCGGTTTCGGCCTCTATGTTAGTCAAGTGACGTCAAATGACGTTGCTTTCTCTATGGCATAACGTCTGTCACACTTGAAAATGGCCTAACATAGAGGCCGAAACCGGTAGTGTGGGCTTAAATAAAGCACCAATAAATGCAACTGGAGCTGGAGTTTCGTTAAAATTTGAACCACAGTTGCGGCAACAGCAAGCCTCCAGTGATGGAGAAACTAATAAGGTAAAATAACCTAAGGACGAACACACACCCATGCCCCAGGGAGGACTCGAACATCCGACGGCCAGCAAAACAAATAATGTATAACATTAAATTAATTCGAAACTTGACTATAAACAATATTTCTTGTTACTTTTCCAGGAGTATGAACAAATTCTATGGTGAGTCCACACTTGAGCAGTCGACATAGAGTTGTAGTTGTGATAAACATGAAGATGTCAAATCAACTCCGTGGTATTTAACATGTTGTCCCTGTGATTTTTTTTAATAGTAATAGAAAATGCTAGTCTCTCTAGAAACTGTAGTCTCTTTGAAGTTGTAGGTTTGTCGGAATAAGAGGTACTCGCGGGAAGGTTTTCCTGACTCATTGTTTACGGCGTCAAATCTCCTGAACTATGTGTCGTAGGTAGTTTTAAACCCAAGAGCAATTGTTGTCTGATAGTAAGCAATATGTGTACCAAGTTTAGTTGAAATGGGTCCATTATTTTAGGAGAAAATGTGGGGAAATAGCGCATGACGTAGAAGTTATTTGCAAATTGAATTGTTTATGATGTCATATCTCCCGAAATATGTGTCGTACTATGATGTAAATTTGAAGGTATATTCAGTGGTACATGTGACTAATGTCAGCAAAATATGTTGCGAATGATCTTAGCAGTGAAGACGTAATAAATCGAAAAATCTCATGCGTGATGATACGCTTCTTCATGAAACAAATTGTTTATGACTTCATATCTCATGAATTATATGTTGAACTGTGATATAGTATCGATGGAACATTCTATGGTATGTATGTGTACTGTCTGTGAATTCTCCCGCGGATGCAATTTACATCGTAGAAGTAATAATTTGTAATGTCGTGCCAAATGCCATAGATATACAGTACATCATGAACATCCGAAAAGTAGTAAGCGATAAACTTTTTACCATTCATCATTTTCTTGGGGATGTCAGCGAGAAAAAGTTTCGTAGAGATTTGAAATTATGTTCAAAGTTTATTCCAAGTCGTAAGTGTCCTCGTTGACAAATAGTTAACGAATAAAATCACGCTATCACGAGCCGTAAGATGGAGGAAGTTTTCATTGTTTATGACGTGATATCGTATGAACTATGTATCGTAGGTGGTTTTTGCAACCATAGCAAACGATTCCTGATCTTAAAGAATATTTATACCGAATTTGGTTGAAATCGGTCCATTAGTTCAGTAGCATATATAGAATATTATCGCATGATGCGGCCATTTTTCACGACTGTCATTGTTTATGACGTTATATCAACTTACATATGTGTCGTAGGTGGTTCCTACCCCGACAATGTTCAAATGTTTGTTAAGCTTATGGGACTTAACTACGGGGTCATCAGTCCCTAAACTTACAAACTACTTATGAACTACTTACGAACTAGGACGTCACAAATATCCATGCCCGAGGGGGGATTCGAACCCCCGACCGTAGTGGCCGTGCTGACCGTGACTGGAGCGCCTCAGTCACCTCGGCCACCGCGGCCGGCCTACCCCGACAGTTATTGTTGCCTGATAGTAAGGAACATGTGTACGAAGGTTGGTTGAAATCGGTCCAGTAGTTTACGAGGAGATGTGCAACATACATACATGCCCACATATAGCCTATTTTATAAGATGTATAGATTCCACCTAAAACATTCTGTATATTCACACGGCGTAAATCAAAACGTAAATATACGAAGAGGCAACAGTAAAAATGATGGTTGTCACATTTTTGTCGAAAATGCGTTAGGAGCGGCAATGCACAGCTGAAGACCAGTAGAATGACGAGAACGCTGATAGTGGTTGTGTAGTAATGAACTGAAAATTACCTGTAAACGGGAACAACGCTTGATGTCAATTGTGGCATAAGGAAAAATGATGACTGTCATTTTCGCATGTTTCCGAATCTGTTTATTGTATTCTGTATTTCTTGCAAATTCTGTTGGCTACACTGCTTTTATTGTTCCCAGTCTTTTGTTTTGCAATTTGTCGTAACTGCAGTGGTGTTTCTGTGTTGCTTATTTGCAAGACGATAATATGGAAGGGGTGGAAGATGAAGCAGATGACGTTCAAAATGTTTCTAACACAGAGAAGTCTTCTAAGAAGAGTAACACCTCGGCAGATTGTTTGACGTTACGAAGAAACTGCGTTCATCATCTCACGAACCAGGACAAAACTGTAAGTGTAAGAGATTAAAATGTTTTGAAAATTGTCTAATCAACAGAGACCACAAATTCTTGAAGAATTTAATCAAATAAGAAGTTATGATGAGCAGAATTCCTACTTATTTGTACTGATGTCTATAAACCGAACAAAACAGCGTAGGCCTAGACAAGATATGGATCACGCAAGGTTCCATGACAATGCGTGCTGTTAAAAGGTGCGTGTCTCATATGGTAAAAAAAAAAAAAAAAAAAAAAAAAAAAAAAAAAAAAAAAAAATCAAATGTTCAAATGTTTGTTAAGCTTATGGGACTTAACTACGAGGTTATCAGTTCCTAAACTTACAAACCACTTACGAACTAGGACGGCATAAATATCCATGCCCGAGGGGGATTCGAACCCCCGACCGTAGTGGCCGTGCAGACCGTGACTGAAGTGCCTCAGTCCCCGCGGCCACAGCGGCCGGCAACGGTCAAAAGATGACACAGATATCTGTCTGTGTTAAAGCCTTTATTGCTATTCATGGTATCACGTTGCGAAAAGTACAGACTTTGCAAACATCAGGGAAGACTCTAGGTGTAGCTCCGAAAGATATATGCGGCAAATATGATCATTTACACTACTGGCCATTAAAATTGCTACACCAAGAAGAAATGCATATGATAAAGGGGTATTCATTGGACAAATATATTATACTAGAACTGACATCTGATTACATTTTCACGCAATTTGGGTGCTTAGATCCTGAGAAATCAGTACCCAGAACAACCACCTCTGGCCGTAATAACTGTCTTGATACGCCTGGGCATTGAGTCAAACAGAGCTTGGATGGGGTGTACAGGTACAAATGCTCATGCAGGTTCAACTCGATACCACACTTCATCAAGAGTAGTGACTGGCGTATTGTGACGAGCCAGTTGCTCGGCCACCATTGCTCAGACGTTTTCAGTTGGTGAAAGATCTGGAGAAGTCGATGTAGGCCAAGTCATTACAGAAGGAGTGTAAGTAGAAACAGTGCCTACCTGCTGTTGAGCTAAAGTCTGGAGAATTCTTCCTTCCAGATTATTTGTACAGAGATAAGATCGTTAATTTCATTTACTTTTAAAATAAAACAATATCTGACATCGTGGTGCAATTGTGCATTTGTGAAGAAAATAATGTCCTTTACGCTCTGTTAAAGATCTTATTCCACTCTCACTTGAGAAAGTTTAGGGACCTCCAACACTTGATGCAGTTTTGTGCACCAGCAGATCTGGGATTACTACATGAAACTGCCATTTTGTGTGGTCAAAAGACAAAGAGCAAGTGACAGGAAAGAGCAAAGCATTCAGTCCAGCCTGAGAACTAAAGATATTAAAGACATGATGAATGTCAGGTAGGTTTATGTTAAACCGAAATTTTCGGTGTAACATATCTGACATCATCATTGTTTCCAATAACAGTACGTACCAATAATTGAAAATTGGACATAATGACCGTAATATTAAAATAAAAATTATGTAATTTGTTAGGAATATGAGACAATAAAATACCCTAACTAATAGTGCACATAGTTCCACACTACATACCCAAGCACTGAGCACAAAGCGTTTCAAACTTTAAATTTAATCTCCTGAAAAACCGATTCGAAATAACATCCATAAATTTTACCGTTGCTTCATCATATGGGGTTGAGCTGAACATGACAATTATGTAAATGATTTATTTGAGTTATCGGTCTTATAGTTTGACGTGGCCCGTAACGAGTCGCACCCTACGCCCTTAACTATTTGTTACATGTATTCCATCATTCTGCTACAGATTTCGCTCCCTACATCTTCATCTAGAACTACAGATCTTATGCCTAACACATATCTTCTCATCCAGTCCCATCTTGTTTTTATTTTTATTTTCTACAGTTTTCCACATGGTCCTTTTTTTTGCGTTTCTACAGAGAATGTTCTCATAGGATATCTAACCAGCTCATCAAATTTTCAACTTTCTTCAGTAGCACCACATCTCAGATGCTTCCATCTCTTTTGCCGGCCGCGGTGGCGCTCCAGTCACGGTCTGCACGGCCACTACAGTCGGGGGTTCGAATCCCCCCTCGGGCATGGATATTTGTGCCGTTCTTAGGATAAGCTAGTTGATAAGTAGTTTGTAAGTTTAGGGACTGATGACCCCATAGTTAAGTCCCATAAGCTTAACAAACAATTGAATCCATCTCTTTTGTTCCGGTTTTCCGACCATGCTATACAATGCTGTGCTCCAAACATACTTTTTCAGAAATTTATTCCTTATCTTAACGCCCCTCAGGGGGCTCACGATTCTTTCGTACGTGCGTGGCGAGCGTGGGGCCCTGACCCAATGCAGTCTTCCTTCCTTCTTTCGTCCTTGGACTGCATTTCCTTTCCCTTCCCATCCTTTCCTATCCTTACTCCTTCCTCTCCCAACCGGGCGACTGATTACCTTAGCAATTTGCCCCCCACCCCCCTTCGGCGCAAACAAACGACAACAAACAGCCGAAGGGTGTCCCATATAAAACCAGCTAACAACTTTGAGGAAAATCCCCATAAAACCCGGCACCCAACATGCATATTGGGACGTCGCAATAAGCCATTCCACCTCATATAAATTAAGATACCTGAAGATGCACCTTTAATGGTGCGAAACCGGTTGCAACCTAATAAAGGTATGTAAGACAGCTAAGGCGGATTACGATAATTCATGGAAAGGAATCCTGGCTTAATCGTCCGTATTACTTTCTAGAATTGCTTAACAATGTATTTCAGCTGTGGATGCCCAAAGTATAAAATAGTCTGTGACACGTAACTCTGTTACAAGAGTGAATAAGACCGAGGATACATCAGCAGTTAAAGAGCACAGTGAATGAACGCTGCACACACAATTAGGATACATTTAGTGATTACGAATCGTCACATACGTCAGAGCTTCATCAGATTCTTTATATAAACACACGCTTTAAGAATTGTAGTCGCTTGGTCTTTGGAATCGAAGCTACTCATGAGAGTAGTCGTCGATCCAATGATCTAATCTATGTATTCAGCCTATGTCTGAGATAAAGCAGTGCAGACTAGTAGCCACTAGTCACAGTTAAGAGGTTGAGTCCGGAGATAACTACTACGCTTCGAACTGACCATGATCCTCTGTATACCGTGTTCACAACGCTGAATATGGTTGCTGCCCGAGGCCAGCTCACTCCTGATTGGTTGATTTCCTAAAGGGCAATGGTCCTGCCGACGCGCTAGCAGTCTGGTGATAACCCTGCCAGAGGTATCGAGAGGTTCAAATGTTTGTAAATCTATCGGATCAAACTGCGTGGTCAACAGTCCGTAGTTTAGAAACTACTTAAACTAAGGAAAACTAACGTAAGGACAACACACACACCCATGCCCTAGGGAGTACTCGAACCTCCGACGGCGAGCAACCGCGCGCTCCGCAGCGAGGCGCCTTAGACCGCTCGGCTACTCCACCGCGGCGATATCAAGAGGTCGTCTGTCACCACAGCATCCGACTCCAGTGGTTCCGAGCATGGACCCACAAGGAGCTGCATAGGCTGGTGGAGTGTTAGAGGACTTCTCCTGATAGTCTTTGCTTCAACTCCCAGACGTCACGGTCCTATCGGTGCAACAGCTGACCCATAGAAGACGCGGCGAGAAGGCGAGCCAACGTGGCCGACGGAACATCACTTGCTGATAAAGCTACTGCCGAGCTAGCGCCTACTCCACGTAGTCTTGTATTCTGTTGAAGAAACTTGTAAACTCTATAAAACTGTTTTACTAGCGTCGTCTGGCGCTCCTCCAGGTTTCTCGCCTCATCCTGACATAAAGCTGGGAACCTACATCTCGGCCCCAGCAGTTTGGTAAATTACTTCGTTTGTTGATGGACTCAATTTCCTGAGGATTCTTCCAGTCAATCTGTCTGAAATCACCACGGGGCACGATTAATAGTATGTGGTAGTTCCAGTTCACACTGCTGGAGAGCGCGGCCTCGGCTTAGTTCGGCGACAGGTGGTTATCGTGTGGGCAGTGACAGCAGCGGCGGTGGCGCAGCCTCCGACCCCGAGCGCCGTTGGTTCACTCACTCGGCCCGGGCACAAACAAACCTCTAGGAAAATATAAGGTCGGCAGTCGGCAGCGGGATAAATTGCTGTTGACTCTGGCCAGGGAAACAGTATTTTGACAGGCCAAACAAACGCCGGCGAGCCCGCTGATACAGGCCAGGCCGCCTACGAGAACGGCGCTCTGCCCCGGACTCCACGGCAGCCACGCTGCCTCACTGGTAGAGCCTCCTTCATTGATTCTGAGCATATTCTCTCATCTACAGACGTTACAAGCGTCGCCCCTAGTCTCCACTGAAGCTGATATCTAGAAGGCATCAGATCGATTTCATATTTCTAGACTTTCGGAAGCCCTTTGACACTGTGTCTCACAAGAGACTACTAATCAATTACGATGGGGACGTTTGTCCGTCTATGCAACTACAAATAATTTACCAGGCGCGTATCGTTTTAATGATAGTAAAACATTTTCAGTGGTCTGTAATGACAGATATTTAGCCGCAGTGGAGTAGCCGAGCGGTCTAAAGCGTCTCGCTGCGGAGCGCGCGCTTGCTCGCCGTGGAGGTTCGAGTCCTCCCTGGGGCATGGGTGTGTGTGTTTTCCTTAGGTTAGTTTACATTAGTTTAAGTAGTTTGTAAGCTACGGACTGATGACCACGCAGTTTGGTCCGATAGATTTACAAACATTTGAACATTTTTTTGAACAGATATTTACAATTTGTTATGATATGTGGATCGAAAACAGTTCGTTAGCAAAACATGTAAAGTACTGTTTGGTTACTTAAGGAAATTTTTGGTCTTGGTTTTCAGCTTACATCATGCAATGTCTATTAGTTTCGTGCACTACTGTAGATTCTTCTTTCCGAATCACTATTTTCTCCTAATCTCCACTTTCACAGTTGCACTGTTCATAATCAGGTTTTTCACACGTCAGACGTACTTGTTTTGAACGTGAGTGAGTATAAACAGTGTGCTGTTGTAGTTTGCCCTCGTTGCAACTGTAGTTTACTTTCTTTTCGTATAATACTTCATATTAAATTATGTTAAAGTGGTTTTATTTTTGATGTAAGTGATATGGAGTAGTAAGGAAATTATAAATATGTGCGATGATTGCTTATTGGGAGGGGAGTGGCGGGGCAAAGATGACTCAATAGTGGTTGAAAGGAATGTAGAGATGGAAGATGGAAGGGGCAGGAGGTAAAGTGGTGGTTCGAGGACGACAGAGTTTTTAGAGTTGGGCTTCTATTAAACGTATATATAACTTAAGCTATTGTGTATTGAATATATATTTTTAAAGTGAATAAGTAACAGTAATATTGTAATTATGGATGGTGAGTGTGGTAAATGTTTCTGTATGGAGGAGAGTGTCGTAGGAATGTCTGGATAGTAAATGAGATGTTTTGAGTGATGGAAACCACAGTCAGATTTGGCATAGGAGGAGGGGGGGGGGGAGAAAGAGGTGGTGGTGATGATTGGGGGATAGAGATTTTTGTATTTGAAGAGGTGTAGTTGAAGTGAAGGAGTATTAATGAAGATGAATTTTTGTGGGGGCAGTGAGAGGCAGATAGGGTGCAAGTAATATGTGTGTGTGAAACTTCCAAGCAGATTAAAATTGTGTGCCGGAACCGGGACTCGAACCTGGGACCTTTGCCATTCGCGGGCAAGCGCTCAAAGACAAAGGTCTCACGTTCGAGTCCCGGTTCCGGCACACAACTTTAATCTCCCAGGAAGTTTCATATCAGCGCACACTCCGCTACAAAGTGATAGTTTCATTCCGGAAACATCCCTTAGGCTGTGGCTAAGCCCGCGAAAGGCAAATGCCCCAGGTTCGAGTCCCGGTTCCGGCACACAATTTTCAGTTTTAATCTACAAGGGAGTTTAATATCAGCGCACACTCCGCTGAGAATGAAAGTTTCATTCTGGATGTGAGTGTGCGTTGGGGGGGGGGGGGGTGTATTTCAGAGCTGTTAGAAAAATGTTCAAATGTTTGTAAAGCTTAAGGATCTTAACTACTGGGTCATCAGTCCCTAAACATACAAACAACTTATATACTAGCTTATACTAAAGACGACACAAACACCCATGCGCGAGGGGGGATTCGAACCACCGACGGGGAACGGCCTCGCGCATCGTAGCATAGCGGCTCAATGCGCTCGGCCACTCCGCCGCGGCATTTCAGGGCTGTGTTTCTAGTTGAATATAGTGTGTGATACGGGGTAGCAGTGAGGAGAACGATATTGAGTTGTTGTTAGAGGAGAGTGGTAAATTTAGGAGTTTTATTTTAATATGAGCGACACGTTCTGAGGAACTCACTTTGGGGGAGAGATGGGGATGTACTTCTATAATATGTGTGGAGCGATTAATAGTGGGATGTGGAGTGAGATGTAGGAGAAGCTTGAAAGAGTGCTTATGGAATATCACCAAAGTTGTGCGACTGGAATCGCGATTTCATGTCATAAACGACAGAAAGAGATCGAATAAAACGGAAGCTGTAATATTTCGCTTATAATTAAACAAAATGATAACTGTATCAAAAGGGAGAGCATTTAAAGCACACATCTTATGTATTTTCTTCCCATTCACTTTCGAAAATACTGATTGTAGACGTTAAGAGGTAACTTTTAAAGCTCGTTTGCGAATTATGGCAGATACCTCTTAAATGGCACCTAGTAATCTCGGTATTTCTAAGATCACGTCAAGTAAAAGTTTTGTTCGTTAATTTTTAAACGTCACTTCTCTTATATAACCTAATAATAAAATGAAACGCCTAAGTTTGCTGTTACCAATAACTCATTTTTATTTTATTTTACCTCAAGAATTGTAGTGTAACTTGCAGCACTATCTCCGATGGTCGCAGGTTCCTTTCTTTATCATAAAATCTCATATTTTGTATCTGTCTACACATACTGTGCAGTTCAGATGTGCTGTTTTTTGACAGAGAAAGCAATCTGTTCTCTCTGGAGACAGCGCCACAAGTTACTCTGAAGTCATAAGACAACAGACACGTCACATTACCAAACACACATAATAAATCCACCCGATGATGGAGTTTTGAACCACCGAAACGGTTTGAGGAGGTAAAAGTGACTGGTAACAGTAAATCTTGCAGTTTCATTCACAGTAAATAAAGCTTAACTAAAAGTTCTCCTTTAAAGATAATCAACAACTAATTATTTCCTTGTTATTTGCGATTTTGTTATTGTACCTCGTGTATTAGTCGTTTAATATCTCTTTCAAACCTGATTTTTTTCTGGAAGAATGAAATTATTGTGTTTGCTGTAAGATACATTTTTAATAATTTTAGAAGCAACATTATGCAATTGTATCCACCCATTTTTATACTACAAAATTGCTTATAATGAAAAATAATGTTTCTTTTTATGGATTAAAATAATTAATAATATATTACTAATTGTTGTACTAAATAAACTGATCACTCAATAATTACCACGCAAAATAACAACTACTATTTTCAGTTATACAGTGTGTGACAGTACTGTATATTTGATAGAACAGAACCGCCGCAGATACGTTAAAGTAATAAATTTCATTACCTGTTTTGTAGGTTATCCAACGACAACTGCCAGCCTCCTAACATCCTGTAATTTTTTTATGTGATGATTCTTTTTTTTTATTAGTCATAGTGACTACAAATGTCGCTTCAGCTGAAAAAATTTATTGCATCGGTAAAAACTTTACATTGACGAATCATATTTTATCTGATCAACAACTGCTCACTACGTACTAAGACACTTCGTTCCACAATGCACACATATGTATAGATAGTGCCAGCATCTAGAGTGCTCCAGATTAAAGTTGTCACAATTACATTCCTGGCTTTCATTTCCGTAATTAAATTAGACGTTTTTCACAAATATAATATATATCACATTCAACATCACAAACAGCAATCAATTTTACAAATAATTGTAAATCGGACTAAATTATATATCGGACACGTATGAAAAATATGATTAGTGCAGTATACGTTTATTTACATTGTTAAAATAGTTGAATAATTAACTAGCGGTATAGTTTTGTTATAAACCGATTATATCAAACAGCTTAAGATGCCTTACATAACTTCAGGAAATGGTAGTAATCATATTCTTGTAAAAATATGAATAACTGAATAGTGTTGCCAGACAAGACGTCATTATTGTTACTAGATTTTTATAAATTGTAATGAAACAAAAGTAGTTTGTCAGAAAATAGTCGAAACGGCAAAGGTTGAGGTGTAACAAAGTTTTTCTATAACATTATTTTGACAACAATATAATTATGCACTGTTGATTTTCGACAAAGTATTCCGAAAATTTTATTTCATTAGTATTGCAAAAATTGAGCTGGTTAACTGCTATATTACTCTTTATATTTACGGAAAATTTATAATGAAACTTAAAGTATTGACAGATATGTAGTCTGCAGGTATGGAAATGACTGAACATTGGTGAACATTGTAAACTTCGTCCGATAAGCGTCGGGAGGCGCACCGGGTACTGACCGGCCGCCGTGTCATCCTCCGCCGCAGGGCGTCACCGGATGCGGTATGGAGGGGGGCGTGGTCAGCGCCCCGCACTCCCGGCCGTTGTGTCAGTCTTGGTGACCGGAGCCGCGACTTCTGCATCAAGTAGCTCCTCAGTTGGCCGCACAAGGGCTGAGTGCAGCCCGCGTGCCAACAGCGTACACCCAGATGGTTACCCATCCAAGTGCTTGCCAAGCCCAACAGTGCTTAATTTCGGTGATCTAGCGCGAACCGGTGTTCCACTGCGGCACGGCCGTAGACAGTGAACATTCTACATCGATAAAAAAGGGTATCGGATCATTCATTAATCTTTACAAATGTGTTCCTTACTTCTGGATTCATTACATGCGGAATACAAGTAACCTACAACTTCCGTGTTTCTTGAAGTTCACAGAGCGCTGCGCAGTTGAAATTTTTGTACTTGATCTTCCGCAGGTGGTAGTAAGCGTACATGAGGCAACGACTGAACACTCACAGTCGAAATCGTATTGTTTCCATCGAGAAAAAAATTTTCTGATCCATCTTAGACACCGTAAAAGTTATTACACAATTGCAGCCGGTGGCACTGAAAGGATATACTGCTGGCCATCCAAAATGCAGCACTACAGTGGTCCTGAGTTATCACAACAAATTTTTTTGGAACTTAAGATGGTGTACAAATATCACATGACTGAAAATACAACTCAGTGCGAAGTGAGAAAGAGAATGAAATCAGTGTTTTTGCTGCCATTGCTAAATATCTTCAGTGCTACACTCCTCAGTATGGAATAGGGTTGGGTTGGGTTGGTTGGTTTGGATATAAGGACTAAACTGCTAAGGTTATCAGTCCCCCGGTGGGGAGGGGAAAGAGTGGGGGTAGGGAAGGAGGGGAGGGGGAAAGGAAATGCAGTCCGGGAAGTAAAGAAGGAAGAAAGGAAGACTGCATTAGCTCGGGGCCTCGTGCTCGCCACGCACGTACTCACGAGAGAACTGTGAGCCCCCTGGGTACAGCAGTTCCTTTCTTCTTTCTCATACTGCCAAAGTTCTTCATCTACATACACACTTCGCAATCCACCCTAAGGTGTGTGGCGTAGGGTAATCAGTACCACTACCTGTTACTTACTCTCCTGTTCCACTCCATATAGAACGAGGCAAAAATGAATACTTGTAATGCATTCGCACGAGGCCTAGTTTCTCTAATCTTATCCTTGTAGTCCTTACGCGAAATGTAGGTCGGCGGCAGTAGAATCGACTTGCGGTCCCCCACAAATTCCAGCCTTCTAAATTTCTTCAATAGTGTTTCTCGAAAAGAACGTCGCCTTCCCTCAAGCGACTTCCACTTGAATTGCCGAAGCATTTCATTAACTCGCGCATTGATCGAATCTACCAGTTACAAATTTCGCCACCCGCCTCTATGTCCTCCTTTAGACTGATCTGGTGGGGATCCTAAACACTTGAGCAATATTCAAGATGGGATCGTACAATGCGCTTTATATGCCGTCTCATTTACCGACAAAACACACCTTCCCAAAATTCTCCCAATAAAGGGAAGTCGGCCGCCATTTGTCTTACCCACGACTGTCTTTAAATGCTCTTTCCATTTGATATCGCTGCGCAGCGTTACGCCTAGGTCAAGCAGGACACTACTAATGCCGCATTGGAACATTATGGGAGTGTTTCCACTACTCATCTGAATCACCTAAAATTTTCCTACACTTAGCGCTAGTTGCCACTCGTCACACCAAGTAGTAATTGGTCCAAGTCATTATCCTACTACAGTCATTCAATGACGACACCCTCTTGTACACGACAACATCATCAGCATCCAGCCGCAGATTGACAGATCATTTATATAGATAGAAAATAATAGCAGTGCTATCACACTTACCTGGGTCACTCCTGACCATACCTGGGTCTCTGATGACGCTCGCCATCGAGGACAACGTCCTATATTCTATTACTTAAGTACCCTTCGAACCAGTCACATATTCGGGTATCTATACCACAAGCTCGTACCTTCATCGGCAGTCTGTAATGCGGTACCGTATCAAAAGCTTTTCGAAAATCGAGTAATATTCAGTCTCCCTGTTGCCCTTTATCCAATGCACGCAAGATGTCATGAGACAAAGGGGCAGCTGGGTTTCACATGATCGATGCTTCCTAAAACCCTGGTAATGCATGGACTGATGCTTTTCCGTCTCGAGGAAACTTACTACATTGTTGTTGTTGTGGTTTCAGTCCGGAGACTGGTTTGATGCAACTCTCCATCTTTCTCTAAACTGAGCAAGTCTCTTCATCTCCTCATAAGAACGGCAACCTACATCTATCTGAATCTGCTTACTACATTTGTCACTTGGTATCCCTCTGCGGTTTTTACCCCAAACACTTCCCTCCAACGCTACATTTACGATTCCTTGATGTCTAAGAATATGTCCTACTAATCAATCTCTTCCGTTAGTCAAGATATGCCAAAAATTCCTTTTCACCCCAGTTCTGTTCAGTACCTCTTCATTAGTTACGCGATCTATCCGCCTAATTTTCACCAATCTTCTGTAGCACCATATTTTGAGAAGCCTCTATCCTCTTCCTGTCTTAACTATTTATCGTCCAGGTTTCACTCCCGTACAAAGTAATAATCCATACAAATGCCTTCAGAAAAGACTTCCTTACACATAAATTAATATTAGTTGTTAGAAAATTCCTCTTTTCCAAAAGCCTTTGATCCCACTGCCATTCTGCATTTTATATCCTCTGTTCTGCGACCATCATATGTTATTTTACTGCCCAAGTAACAAAACTCATCTACCACCTTTTTTGTTTCGTTACCTAACCCAATTCCTTCAGCATCACCTGAGTTTCTGACACTGCATTCAACTGCCCTTGTCTCGCTCTTGTTAATGTTCATCTTATACGCTATTAGAACTCAGAAAATGTCTAAGAACTCTAGAGTAAACTGATATGAATGATACAGGTCTATAATTTTGTGGGCCTGTTCTGTTGCCTTTCTTATATACGGGAATTACCTGTGGCTTTTTGCAGTCGCTTGGTACTATGCGCTGAATCAACTATTCGCGATAAATGAAAGCTACACAACTGGCCATTAAAATTGCTACACCAAGAAGAAATGCAGATGATAAACGGCTATAAATTGGGCAAATATATTATACTAGAACTGACATGTGATTATATATTCACACAATTTGGGGGCATAGATTCTGAGAAATCAGTACCCAGAACAACTACCTCTGGCCGTAATAACGGCTTTGATACGCCTGGGCATTGAGTCAAACAGAGCTTGGATGGCGTATACAGGTACAGATGCCCATGCAGCTTCAACACGATACCACAGTTCATCAAGAGTAGAGACTGGCGTATTGTGACGAGCCAGTTGCTCAGCCACCAGTGACCCGAAGTTTTCATTTGGTGACAGATCTGGAGAATGTGCTGGCCAGGGCAGCAGTCGGACATTTTTCGTATCCAGAAAGACCCGTTCAAGACCTGCAACATGCGGTCGTGCATTACCTCCTGAAATGTATAGTTTCGCAAGGATCGAAAGGAGGATACATCCATGGGTCGTAACACATCTGATATGTAACGGCCACTATTCATACTGCCGTCGATGCGAATTAGAGGTGACCGAGACGTGTAACCAAGGACATCTCATACTATTACGCCGGGTGATATGCCAGTATGCCGATGACGAATACACTCTTCCAATGTGCGTTTACCGCGATGTCGCCAAACACACATGCGACCATCATGATGCTGTAAACAGAACCTAGATTCATCCGAAAAAATGACGTTTTGCTATTCGTGCACCCAGGTTCGGCGTTGCGTACACCATCACAGGCGCTCCTGTCTGTGATGCAACGTCAAGGGTAACCGCAGCCCTGGTATCCGAGCTGATCGTCCATGCTGCTGCAAACGTCGTCGAACTGTTCGTGCATATGGTTGTTATCTTGCAAACGTCCCCATCTGTTGACTCAGGGATCGAGACCTGGCTGCACGATCCGTTACAGCCATGTCGATAAGATTAATAATACAAAAACAGTCTTGATCGCAAAAATTAAAAGTTTTTATTGACCGGTTTCGACCTGATGTAGGCTATTTTCGGAATAAAATGTAGGCCATGTGGCCAGTGCTGGACTCGGCTAGGCTGTTACCAGCTAGCAGAACAGACAGGACAGCCTAGCCTAGCCTAGCAGAGTCCAGAACTGGCCACATGGGCTACATTTTGCTCCGAAGATGACCTACATCAGGTCGAAACCGGTCTATAAAAACTGTTAATTTTTTGCGATCAAGACTGTTTTATTAACAAGACTGTATAACTAATTGTACTAAATAGATCACTGTTCTAAATTAATCCGGATAAGATGCCTGTCATCTCGACTGCCAGTGATACGAGGCCGTTGGGATCCAGCACGGCGTTCTGTATTGCCCTCCTGAATCCACCGATTCTATATTATGCTAGCAGTCATTGGATCGCGACCAATGCGAACAGCAATGTCGTGATACGATAAACCGCAGTCGCACCTTTATCAAAGTCGGAAACGTGATGGAACGCACTTCTCCACCTTACACGAGGCATCACAACGTTTTACCAGCCAACGACGGCCAACTGCTGTTTGTGTGTGAGAAATCGGTTGGAAACTTTCCTCATGTCAGCACGTTGTAGGTGTCGCCACCGGCGCCAACCTTGTGTGACTGCTCTGAAAAGCTAATCATTTGCATATCACAGCATCTTCTTCCTGTCTGTTAAATTTCGTGTCTGTAGCACGTCATCTTCGTGGTGTAGCAATGTTAATGGCCAGGAGTGTAATTAAGGGGCCAATGCCACCGAGTACTCTTTTTAAAACCGGAGTGGTGCCCCATCTGGATCTGGCGACTGGCTACTTGTTTGTTTTCAACTCTCTCAGCTGCTTTTCTACACCATCTGTGCTATTACTATGTCCTCAATTTGTGAGTTAGTATGTTTGAATGGTCCTCTTGCGTGTATGATTTCTTAAATAACATGTTGGTGAAGAACAGCGACCAACCACAATTGGTTGCTGTTCTTCACCAGCAATTTATTTCACATAACAGCCACGGTCTCTAAAATGTCTGTTTATGAAAAATTTGCAGTATTTCTTAAATGTTAAATTTGAAACTTCGCCTTCCTTTTGCTGGTTGATTTTGATCTGGTGTCGCTGTGGGCGGTGTGTTCCGGACCAGTCGACGGAACCATCGATCACGGGTTATCGATAGTCGAGAGATCGGGAGAGTAGAGAGGAATAGGCAGCAGTGCATGCCGATGGACGAGCAAGAAGTCGTGAACACTGCGTTCCACGTGTAGTCGCTCAATATCCTGCTGCAGTGTGGTCGTCGAAAAGCTCAGAATTTAATGGAGGGCAGCAGGGCACTCCAGAGACGTAACGCTGTCTATTAGTAGTGCATCGGCATGGCGTTAGGAGTGGGGGGACTCGGGAGTGGAACCCAGTACCACCTCATACCATAACACTTGGTGCAGTGTCACTAGGTCGATGCATGAGGCGACAGTTCAGTCACAGTGTTTCCAGACAACATCTGATTTGCAACGACATTGTTTCTTACGGGCGAATTCGAAATACGAATTTTATACAAGGTGTACAACGTTGCTTCCGACGTTGTTTCCCCAACAATTGAGGCTTTAATGAAACAAATTGGTTTCACATGTATCGTTCAAAGTATTATCTATTGCTGGCCACTACTTTCTCCCATTTTTCGGGCAATGTGCGAATCCCGCATCGAAGAAGTTGTTCTTCTTTTGAAGTGATCCACGAATAGATCCAATTTGTGTCTTCTTCATGAGATCGGAAGTGTTGGTCAGCTAGGCCATGCGCGATTCATCTAAACAGGTGAGAGTCAGAGGGAGCAATGGCTGGAGGATACGGCGGGTGGGACAGGACTATCCGTTTTAACGTTTCCTAGTCCGTTTTGACCTCTTCTGCAACGTGGAGGTCGCGCGTTGTCGTGTTGCAAAATCACTTTATTTATCGCGCCTCTCGCTGTATTGCGGCCGTTTGTCTTTTAATGCTCTGCCCAAACGCATTAACTGCGTTTGATAAGGACCACCTGTAATTGAGGCGTCTAGTGAAGGACCTATGCCACTCTGAGGAGAAATAAACTGAGTTTTTTAAAGTGCTGTATTAAGGTATTATTTATACAGTAAAGGGTTCACTTTTTTCGTCTTAACTTATTGTTATGCAAATTATGAAAAATAACAATTTTAATGTAAATAGCACTGATTATGACCTTGCAGGCTTTAAGAAACTATAGTTCCCACTTATTTCAAAACGCTGTGAAACTAACACCACCTGTCAGAATGCTGTCAAATGGCAACAGAAAATTATTGGTGATGGGGGAAAACGTATGGCAGAAGAACAATAAGTAGTAGCAATACCATAATTTAATCCTTCCATGCCTGAATTATAAATAGTCTGAGAATTGACACCTGGAGGATAGGCAACCATTGCTGCCCCACATCCCCGCTGGTTAGCTAGTCATGCACACTAACAAGTAGGGAAGTCTACAACTAGCTAACCAGCCGGGCAGAGGGGCAGCGGTGGTTGCCATCCTCCAGGCGTCAAGTCTCCGAAGTCTCTTTTCCATTTGTCTGGATTACGATTGTGTTTTTTTACCACCTCTTTCAACATTCTCTGATACACAAGGATCCATGTTTCACGTATTATTATACAACACGGCTGCCAACCAACCAGTAGTAGTAGTACAACGACTTACATACACAGAAGATTGACATAACACGTTTATTACAAGATAGAGACATAATGCAAATTATGTTTAATAAGAAGATGGATGTAGGAGCAACAAGTACGCTTTTTAAACAATATCTTCTTCCCCTATAACTCAAAAAACAGTCTGTAGCTCTTCTATGTTGGTACGTCTGCAACTGAAAAAGTGGACGACGTCAGTAACTGGCATAGCTTCTCCTCTCACTCTAATTGATCGCGAGGGCGCAATCAAGAACTTACAACTACTGCCCCAGAAAGAGCGGGAGCTGTGTCGCGTGATTCAAGTTAACGGGATAGACACACAATGGCACGAGAATATTGAAAATGGACAAAGCTCAATACTTCATATAATGTCTCTCAGTAGACCCCTCAATTTAACAGATCATAGTATACGATGCCACCAAATGCGGAGCATGATCTTGGAGCCGTCAATATTCGGTTTGGCCGCCGACGTGGCAGCATGAGTGTTTCACTAATTGCGTCCTCACCATACGTACTTGAGAGCATTCGATGCGACTCATCTGCTGTTTTCGTCATATTGAAACAAAACAGTAACACCTCCAGCAAATGACGAGAATAAGGGTTCGTAAACCGGCATTTTCAGTCAAGAACAACTTTATGATGCAGACATAAATCGATTAATGTTTGAATGAGGTTATACTGACCGAGGTCCAAGCTATCTGCATGACGTCTGTGATCTGTTTCTTTCGATCGCTACTTACCACTCTCGCCAACTATCGGCAAACGGCGGAAGTAAAGTTGAACACTTTGTAGGAATAAAACGTTTTGCTTTATCAACGTATGAACATAGCCCTATGGAACCCATTTGTCTTGGTTAATGAAGTATTCGATACTCCTTTCGTCTATGAATGTAACAGTAGATGGGCCACCAAAGCATAGTTATTTTCTAAACACATAGGCTACAGATACTCCGTTATTACGATTTTTGAATACCATAATTACTGAGCCAATCCTTTACCTGTCAGTACTTTATTTACATTCAAAATTTATCGCAATATTAATGGAGCAAGTATTTCGAAAAGTATCGTTCAGAACCAAAAGTCTTTCGACACAGCATAATCGTATTATAATGCCAATAATACTAAAAAATGCTTTGTCGTACCTTTAACGTTACTATCTTGACCATTCTTTGTCAAATTACTTTCGTTTAATTACAGTTTATAAAAAGCTTGTAGTAATAGAAACATTGTTGGCGGGTAATATGTTGCAAAAAAATGTTCAAATGTTTGTAAATCTATCGGACTCAACTGCGAAGTTATTACTTGGTAGGTTACAAACTACTTAAACTGAGGTAAACTAACCTAAGGACAATACAAACACCCATGCCCAAGGGGGGAGTTGAACCCCCGACGGCGAACGACCTCGCGCATCGCAGCATGGCGCCCCAGTGCGCACGGCTAATCCAGGGCGGCTAACACGATGCAATTATAATATAATTACTAACATACACTGAAGTTACGTAATATATCCTACACAGTTAGACATATTCAGTTTGTAACAAAAACTATACGGCTAGTCCATTATTTAACAATTTCAGTTATGTAAACAGACCAACACTGCACTAATCATATTTTGTATATATGTTTAGTATATAAATTTTGTTCGATTTATAAATAATTTTAAATAGTCTTTTTGTGCTGATTAATGTGATACATATCTTATTTGCAAAAGTTGTCTAATTTAATTGCGAAAGCTTAATTCTGGAATGTGATTGTAAAAACTTTTATCTGGAACTTTCTAGAACCTAGTACTATCTACAAATACGAATGTGACGAGTCTAAGTGACGAGTCTTTCGTTTGGCCCATTGACAGTAATACCAAGTTCTAGTACCTGTTCCTTTTTATACCGATGCAAATTTATATTTGTAAAGATAATAAATACGTCAAACAAGCAGCAATGTACTTCCATTTACTAGAAAGAACACAGGCTGCCAGAGTAAACAGTTTCAGGGCGACACTGATACTGCGGAGAAAATGATCAACACAGCAGTTTCGTTTAAAATGTTTAAATGTTTGTATAGTCTACGGGACTTAACTACGGGGTCATCGGTCCCTAAACTTACAAACTACTTAAGAACTACTTACGAACTAGGACGTCACCAATATCCATGCCCGAGGAGGATTCGAACCCCCGACCGTAGTGGCCGTGCAGACCGTGACTGGAGCGCCTTAGTCCCCTCGGAGCAGTTTCGTCTGCATAAGTTAAGCAGCTGATGAAATTTGCATTAATTCTTAGAACTTGCGTTGGGATGTGGCGGTCCTGTTCTGACAGGTAGGATCATCACAACTTCCGTACAAAATTTGAACTGATACGTACACGTTTTAAGTGTGGAATATCCGAGAAAAGCACTTATCTGCGGCTAAAACTTAAAAAAAAATTACATAAAATGGCATCATTATCTAACCGTTAATTATAGCATTGACATCTCTCGAAACAAGGAATTAATCGATTCGCATACTTTCCCTGTATGCCAGCTCCGGTTCGTTGTTCAAACTTTGTTTGCATTCTGTAACACAAAAAAAGACATAATCTTCTTGGGTTTGCAGCCGGGTACTAAAGTCAACTAGACACGATATTTCAGCGCCGCAACTGCCCGCCATCCTCAGGTGAGCGTGCTGGTACACAATCTCGCCGCAACTGAGTTCCCAGTGCGATAGGCGGCTCCTTTATACATCGCGAAAGACCCACAGCGAGTGCGCAAGAAGTAACCGTGGCTGCCCTGTGGCGCACAAGACATACAGCGCTCCGGTTGTAGAAACCGGCGCAATCGATTATCGATGATGAAAATGTGTTATTCAAATGACTGAGGCAAACCGTTGTATTTTAACATCTTACAACACACGGTTCCACGTTTTACTTAGAAAATAGCCCTTGTCTCTGTTAATAAGATTCTCAGATAGTGGATCTTTGTGGATTCTTTCAAGACACAATCCCAGTAGCGAGATGCCGAAGCAACCATGTCAATTTCATTATAGAACATTCTATATATCTCAGTAAGGCAGTGCTCAGCAACCGCCGACTTCTCCGGCTGGAGCAAACATGTGTGGCGTTGATGTTCAACACATCTGTCCGGAATGGTACGGATTGTCTGACCAATATAAGTTGTTACACATTGACAAGGAATCTTGTATACCCCGGGCTTCCTCAGACACAAATCATCCGTGACAGATCCAAGAAGTGCTCTCGTCTCCGCTGGGGGACGAAAGACGCTCTTGATGTCACACTTTTTTTAAAATTCTTCCTATCTTGTATGAAATACTCCCTGCAAAAAGTAGGAAAGCGACCGATTAGTGGGTGTCATGTAATGGTTCAGGTGAAGGACCAAACTGAAAAGCACAACGGATGTGTTTATCTGTATACCCATTCTACTTAAACACATCCTTGAGATGATCCAGTTCTAGCGTCAAACTTTCTGCATCAGAAATATTGTAAGCTCTTCTGTTCAATGTCCGAAGAACGCCAGTGCGTTGGAACGGAGGATGACAACTCGAGGCATACAGATAACGGTTCGTATGTTGTAAAGGTTATTAAAATGGTCATTGGTCCGAGCTAAACCGAAGCTTTCCACAGTGGGTTCCTGGCGAGATTAGAAAAAGTATCAAGACCCTAAAGGTAAAGCAGTCAGCAGTCTGAAGACTGGTTTGAAACCCCAGTGCTTTACTAGGCGTGGTCCTGTTTGGAGGTGGTATGCCGTTGTCTTCCTCCGGCCTTCGAACTGACATCCAGCCAGACCCTATAAACAGCGATTCTGCTCACGATGTTTTCAAAAGTTTTTCTTTCATTGCTAACGCTGTGTTCGCCATAGTAATTTCATCGATAAAGTAATGATTACAGCAAACGCTCTTCAAAGTAAATTCCGTTTGTTACAGAATCAGTTCAAAATCGTTTTATTTCCTCCCATTTGCGTTGATTTCTGTGCTGTAAAGGAATTTTGGACGGTACGGAATTTAGTACAGAAGAAACTGAAAAGACAATCCGTAAGGTCTTCTGCCATGCAGAATTTTTCAGAAACATTACTGGAAAATAGGTTGTTTAAACTGAAAAATGATTGTTCCTTCGTCGATCAACTTCAATTTTAACCACTCTTACTTAATCATAATTATAAAATTAGGTGTTCTAAGTTAATGAATAATTGAAAAATGTACTTTTCATGGAATCTTCACTAGAAGAAATTTCAGTTAGTCTTTATCAACTTAATAGCAAATTGAAAATTGTAACCCACTAGCAAAAATAAACGTCTCATGGTGTAGTATAGTGGAGGACATTCGGGTGAGATAATCTCTGAATAATACTACATGACGTATACTGCTGATTGAAAATCTGTGAGATTAAATGCAAAAAGAAAAAGTACCTGTATCAATACGGTGGCAGCCACTTATCTTAGCTGCTGACCACTTTTGTGTTTCACGGCTACGTCGGATTTTTGGGGGCGTAAGTTGATGTACGATTAGTGTTTATCGAGATCTTTGGTCAGTTTTTTTGTATTTTATCTTATTTTTATTACAGAGGACGGCTAGCCCTCTGACTGTAGGCTGACTACCTAAGACCTATCAAAATGCACGATTAACAGCTCTGATAGTATTCTTCTAATACACCAAAATGTTGCCAGTAAAAAATGGAAATACTGAACTTTGCATCAAATTGTATGTTTTCGTTATGTGTGTGTGTTTGAGTGTGTGTGTGTTTATAAAAGTGACAGTACGTTAGCAACTGTTGGACTCGGCTGTTTGTACCAAGAACTGTGTTAGTTTGAAACAAATGTTTGTCACAAATGAATTAAGGAACTTTTGGGAAATGTCTTCAAAAAGTCGTGAATCAAAAGCTATTTTTACGAACCGTCTTAATGGCTCTTTCTGTACTTAAAGGACACTATATTTTCCACTCTCTTAAACTCAAGCTGCTTCTTAACAAACGCCCACCACGACACAAATCAGGTCCCTCTTGGCTCAATTCTTTTGTTTGTGTAAGTAAAGGACCGCACTGTGTGTGGTCTTTAGCCTGTTGACTGTTGGTAACGCGGAGACGCTTAATTCTCGGTGATTAAGACTGACAAGCTAGCTTTCGTAAGCTTACCACGTGCCTCCACGCGGCCATTCGGGGATGTCAGAGTTGCTTTTAATCGCTGTACAACTCTGTTGGGTGTCTTCTAGAAAATAAGCCAATTACAGGATATTCCACGAGGCCTAGACGACAAATGATAACATCTGAGGAATCCAGTCCCACACCTAAACTTGTTTTGTAGGTTCTTACTGATCGCTGCGATTGTATCACAATTTAAGTGTTATCTTTTAGACAGTAAAGATAAAAGCTTTGCAAACTTATATCTGCTTCTGTCATCAACACAATTTTGTAAAACTGTTACCTGATCTCAAAAAAATGGCAATCGTATGTAAGCCAATGGTTGGAAATGCATGTATTAGTTTGCTGATAAAAACTAAACATAGAATTATAAAGCACTTCAAATGCTAATTCGAAGAAATATTTAGCATTCACACACTCACGCATCCACCGACACATAAGCTAAGTCGAAATCTCGCGTCGTTATCCGTTTCTGAGCAAGATGCATGTTAGTCTGTAACTGTAAGTAAGTTGTACAAAATTTCAGACTGTACGTCGACACAAATCAGTTTTATAATTCGTATCTCCAGGACCGTTCTGATCTCATACGTTCTCATATGAGCCACTGGAAGTTCATGATAAAGAACTTTACGCACAGAAACAGCACGCCTCAGAAGAGGAAAACCACCACACAACCGCAACTGATAATAAGACATACAGGAGGCAGAGAAAATAATGTGACCGCCGTGCAGTATACTACAGCTTGTTGAAGTTGGCACCACTGCGTACGCATTAATACACAGACGCGAGTGCAGTGGAAACTACGGACGTACTAAGTCTTCGCCGTTACCTTCCAGTATATTAAACGATTTGTTCTGCTATGACCAAGACAAAAGAACGGTGAAATGCGTGAGTGTTTAACGCTGCACTGCCGACAGCGGACACAAATCAAGGTAAAACATCATTGGCGTAGAGGAATAGTGGGCAAAATCCTAAGTTAGCCGACGACCATCAAGACCGACTGTGGCCAGACAAATAAAACTATCACTGCAAAAGTGAAGGCAATACTCAACACTCATTTCAGTAATACCGTGTCAATAAAATAGACCCAAATCTCGACAACCACCAATGATAGATGCAGAGACACTTATAGTAAAGAACTTTGACTTCATGACACAATGGCGCACATAATAGAATGAATTTGCTGAACCAAATCTTGTACGTGCTCTCATTGGAGCAAATCTATCCTCAGGTTCATAGCTACCCAGAAAGGACTGGGTAAAACTGAACAGAGTTCGGACAAGCAACGGAAGATGTGCTAACACCTTATATAGATGGGATTATGGACAATCTCCATCATGCGACTGCGGGGCACCTCGACACACTATGAATCACAGTGTTATGAACTGTAAGCTCAGAGCCTTTCAAGGAGAGTGGAAAAGTTTATTACTGCTACGTCCTCGGCGCTGGACTGGATTAAACACCTGGACATCAACCTGTGAAAGCACCTATTTGTATTAATTTACATCCATTTGTTATCATTTTAGTTCAATTGTACACATTTGTACTTGTCATATACTTATTCGTCATTGACTGTTAGAGCATACCTTTTATTATTTATATATAATTGCTATGTTTTATATTTTTAATTTATTATCTGTGTAATTTCTTACATCTGTCATATAATGCTATACGATAAATATATTTATTTTTATAAACGATTTAGGAGACACTCTGACTACCTCTCTTAGACTGTTCGCGAATTATGCTGTCCTTTATCGATTAGTAAATTCACCAGAAGATCAAAAAGCGACTGCAAAATGATTTAGATATCAGCATGGTGCTTAAATTTGGCATCTAACCCTTAGTAATGATAAGTGTGAAGTCATCCATATGACCACTAAAAAAAAATCCGTTAAACTTCATTTGCACGATAAATCAGTCAAGGCTTCAGGTCGTAAATTCAACTAAATACCTAGGAGTAACAATTACGAACAACTTATACTGGAAAGAACACATAGAAAATATTGTAGGGAGGGAGAATCAAACACAACGTTTCATTGGTAGAACACTTAGAAGATGCAACAATTCTACTAAAGAAACTTCCTACACCACACTTGTGTGTCCTATTTTGTAGTATTGCTGCACATTGTGGGATCCCCACCTAATAGCACTGACGGGCGATTTAGAGAAGGTTCAGAGAAGGGCTTGTTGTAGCAGTGCTCTTCAGTGAAAAGACTGCTTTCTCGTAGCTCTCCACGCTACTCTTTACTGTGGAAACCACTCCTGCATAAGATCGGCCACCCACATCCATGTCAACCTGCTTACTTCGTCTCCTGGTCTTCGTATGTGATTTCCCCCGCCCACCTCCCCCCGAACGATACAGACTCATCACTCCAACACAGAAGTGACGATTAGACGATTCCTTGATGTCTCAAAAAGTGTCCTACCAATCGATCCCTCTTTTAGTCAAAATATGACACAAACTTTTTTTCTCCCCAATTCTGTTCAGTACCTCCACATGAATTATCTGATTTATCCATCAAATCTTCAGCAACCTTCTGTAGCACCCAATTTCAAAGGCTTCTGTCCCGTCCACGTTTTATTCCCATACAAGGCTACACCCCAGGCAAATGTCTTCAGAAAAGACTTTTAAACACTTAAATTAAAATTTCAAGTTAACAAGAAGTTCATCCTTGGAAATGATTTTCTTCCAATTGCCTGTCTTCATATTATATCTTTTGTAAAAAGAAGAGGAAAACTAAGGTGGAAGGAATAAATCGAGGGATATATAACGGTCCTGAACTTGAAAACAGTACTTTGGAAAACAGAGAGAGAAAGTAGATGAGGACGAGACAGAAGCTTTGATAAAGCGAAGAATTTTATTAGTTCTACATCTATGTGGGATACTCTGTAAATCACATTTAAGTGCCTGGCAGAGGGTCATCTAACCGCCTTTATACTATTTATTTTCCATTACATTCTCGAATAGCGCGTGGGAAGAAATAACACCTGAATCTCCCCGTTCGAGCTCTGATTTCTCGTATTTTATTCTGATGATCATTTCAACCTATGTAGGTGGGAGGCAACAATATATTTTCGCATTCGGAGAAGAATTATGGCGATTGGAGTTTCGTAAGTAGCCCACGCCGCAGCTATAAGCGCCGT
Organism: Locusta migratoria; assembly: GCA_026315105.1. Taxonomy (NCBI): domain Eukaryota; kingdom Metazoa; phylum Arthropoda; class Insecta; order Orthoptera; family Acrididae; genus Locusta; species Locusta migratoria. The sequence goes on from CM048744.1 coordinate 447,220,930, forward strand.
TGTTGTAATGATTCCCATCCCAGATCCTGTATCATTTCCGTAACGCTGTCTGCCCTGTATCGTGACAACACAAAGCCAGCTGCCATTCTATGGACTCTTTCGATGTCCTCCGTCAACCCCACTTGATAAGGATCCCACACTGGGCAGCAATACTCCAGTAAAGGACGGACGAGCGTAGTGTATGCAGTTTCTTTAGTAGTTCTGTTGCATCTTTTAAGGGTTCTGCCAATAAAACGCAGCCTCTGGTTCGCCTTTCCCACGACATTATCTTCGTGTTCTTTCCATTTTAAGTTTGAAGTAATAGTAATTCCTAGGTATTTTGTGGAGTTTACAGCCTTCACTTTTGATTGATTTATCTTGTAAACAAAGTTTAACGAATTTCTTTTCGTACTAATATGGACGACTTCACACTTCTCAATATTTAGAGTCAGTTGCCAATTTTTACACCATAGTGAAATCTTATTTAGATGGTTCTGCAGTTGGTTTTGATCTTCAGATGGTTTTACTAGACGGTAAATGACGGCGTCATCTGAAAACGACCTAAGAGACCTGATTAGATATTCTCCCAAATCGTTTATGTAAATAAGGAACAACAGAGGATGTAGAAACAACGCCTCAAGAGTAATGATATTTCCTCAGAGCTACTAATGTCCTTAGGAGAGAGAGTTATAACGAAACTATACCACCCGGTATGCCAGATGCGTGAGACAGTATTCAAGAAGAGTATAATGATTCCAATTGGAAAGAGAGCAGGTGCAGACAGATGTAAATAATACGAAAACATGAGTTTAATAAGCCGTAATTCCAAAATATCATTACCAATAATTTACGGAAGAATGGAACAACAGGTAGGAGTTGACGTCGGGGACGATCAGTTTGGATTTAAGAGAAATGTAGGAACACTTTGCGACTCGTCTTACAAGGTATTTTATAGCTTTTGTATACTGGGAGCTAAAGGAAATTATTCAGACAACTAAGGGAGAGGAAAACTTAATTGTTATGGGAGACTGGAATTCGGTAGTAGGACAAGGAAGGGAAGGAAAGATAGTAGGTGAATATGGTCTGGGCAAAAGGACTGAAAGAGGAAGCCGCCTGGTAGAGTTTTGCACGGAACATAATTTAGTTATAACAAACCCATGGTTTAAGAATCACGAAAGAAGGTTGTAGACGTGGAAAAGACCAGGAGACACCGGGAGATACCAGATAGATTTTATTATGGTAAGACATAGATTTCGGAACCAGGTATTAAACTGTAAGACATACCCAGGGGCAGATATAAACTCTGACCATAACTTATTGGTCATGAATTGTAGGCTGAAACTGAAAAAACTTGCGAAAGGTAGGACAATAAGGAGATGGTACCTGTATAAACTGAAGGAACCTGAAGTTCTTCAGAATTTCAAAGGCAGCTTTAGGCAACAATTGACAGAAACGGGGGAAAATAAAACAGTAGAGGAGGAATAGGTAGCATTGAGAGATGAAATAGTGAAGGCAGCAAAGGACAAAATAAGTAGGAAGGTAAGACCTACAAAAAATCATTGGATATCACAGGACATACTAAATTTAATCGATGAAAGGAGAAAATATAAAAATGATGTAAATGAAACAGGCAAAATGTAGTACAGAAGACTAAAAAATGAAATTGACAGGAAGTGTACAATGGCTAAGCAGGAGTGCCTAGAAGGCAAATGCAAGGATGTAGAAGAATGTATAAATAGGGGAAAAATAGATACAGCCTACAGGAAAATATAAGAGATATTTGGAGATAAGAAAAACAGCTCTATGAATATCAAGGACACAGATGGAAAACCAGTTCTCAGCAAAGAAGGGAAAGCTGAAAGGTGGAAAGAGTATATAGAGAGACTCTACGAAGGAAATGAACTTAGAGGCAATATTTTAGGAAGGGGAGAAGAAGTAGATGAGGATGAAATAGGAGATACTATAATGAGAGATGTATTTGACAGAGCACTCAAAGATATAAGTCAAAACAAGGCCCCTGGAGTAGATGACATTCCCTCAGAGCTACTGATGTCTTTGGGAGAACCAGCCATGACAAAACTGTTTCACCTGGTGTGTAAGATGTATGAGACAGGTGAAGTACCTTCAGACATAGTAATGCTATCAGAGACAGCAAAGAATCTGGAAGAACAGTTGAACGGAATGGACAGTGTCCTAAAAGGTGCATACAAGATGAACATTAACAAGAGCAAAACTATGGCAATGGAGTGCAGTCTAAGAAAATCAGGCGAGGCTGAAGGAATTAGATTAGGTAACGAAACAATAAAGGAGGTAGATGAGTTTTGTTACTTGGGCAGTAAAATAACAAATGATGGTCGCAGTACAGAGGATATAAAATGCAGAATGGCAATGGGTAGAAAAGAGTTCTTGAAAAAGAGAAATTTGCGAATATCGAATATTGATTTAAGCCTAAGGAAGTCCTTTCTGAAGGCATTTGTGTGGAGTGTTGCCTTGTATGGGGATAAACAGTGCGGACAGGAAGAGGATACAGGCTTTTGAAATGTGGTGCTCCGGAGAATGCTGAAGATTAGGTGGGTGGATCACGTAACTATTGAGGAGGTACTGAACAGAATTGGGGAGAAAAGGAATTTCTGGCATACCTTGACTAAAAGAAGGGATCGATTGGTAGGACACATTCTTAGACATCAAGGAATTATGAATTTAGAGTTGGAGGGAAGAGTGTGGGGTAAAAACTGCAGAGGAAGACCTAGAGATGGATACAGTTATCAGATTCAGACAGATGTAGGTTGCCGTTCCTATGTGGAGTTGAAGAGGCTTGCTCAGGATACGGTATTGTGGAGAGCTGCATCAAACCAGTCCCCGGACTGAAGACCACAACAACAACATATTGGGAGAAAGCTCTTGACTATATTTTAAATTCTTCAGGTAGCATGGATAAAGCTTAGGATACGACAACTTTTACAGAAACCATACACAAGTTATAAGAATAGAAGGACATGAAAGGTATGCATTGTTCAGGAAGGAAGTAAGACAGGATTTTACCCTCTCCCCAATAATATTCAATATGTAAATTGAGCAAACTATGAAGAAAAGCAAGGAGAAATGAAGAAACGGAATTAAAGTATAAGGCGTTTAGTGATGGCAATGTAATTCCGTTACTGTAGCAACGGAACTGAAAGAGTATTTGAATAGAATAGACCATGTCCTGAAAGGAGGGTGTAAGATGAACATAAACAAGAGCAAGACAAGTGTAATGGAAAGTAGTAGAATAAATTCAAGCGATGCTCAAGGAATTAGTTTGGGAGAAAAGACAAGAAAAATAGTAGATGAATTTTGCTATTTGGGCAGTAACATAACTTTCGAAGCCTAAGTAGAGAAGATATGAAATGCAGAATGGTTATGGGAAGAAAGGCATTCCTGAAGAAGAAAAATTGCTTAACACCCAATATTAATTTGTTATTGTGTCTCCTCTGTATGTATTTGTCTGGGTTGTAGCCTTACATGGGAGTGAAACGTGGGCGATAAGCAGTTCAGAGACAGTAGATTTTGAAATGTGGTGCTAGAGAAGAGTGCTGAAGATCAGATATGTAGATCGATAACTAATAAGGAGCTACTAAACACAATACGGGAAATGACAAATTTGTTTTATATCTTGAATTAGAGGAGAAATTGATTGGTAGGATACATTGAGAGACAAAGTACTTGTCAGTTTAGTAGTAGAGGGAAGCGCTGGGGATAAAAATCGCCGAGAGAGACCAAGAGACGAATTCATAAAACAAGTTCAAATGGATATTAGTTGCTGTTCTTTATAGGAGACTAACTGAAAACCCGGTGTTGCCCGGGTATTTATTTATTTCTGCCATTTTTCAGGCGTATAAGGCTGTATGTCTGTATTACATCTCATGGTAATACAATTAATAGTAAAGAAGTAATATATTAAAACTTGTTGCGTGATGGGGCGGTTTTCCATGAACGTTACTGTTTATCTGCTCATATCTCAAGAACTACGGGTGTCGTACTGTGATACAATTTAGAAGGTACACTTATCTATATACGTGTATACTGTTTGTGAAATTTCCTGCGGCTGCAATTTGTAGTGTACAAATTATAAATTGTAACGTCATATCGAATGCCGTAGTTTTAGTCCATGAACAGCGGAACGTTACTGTTTATGTGCTTATATCTCATGAACTACGTGTCTTACTGTGATACAATTTAGTAGGTAAATTCAACTATATGTGTGTATACTGTCTGTTAAATAGTCTGCGGCTACAATTTGTAATGTACAAATTATAAATTGCAACGTCATACCGAATGCCGCAGTTTTACTCCATAAACAGCGGGAAAGTAGTAAGCGAGAAACTTTTTTCCTGTCATCATTTTGCTATGGTTGTCAGCGAGGAAAAGTTTAATGAAATTACGTTTAAAGTTCGTTGCAACTCGCTAAGTACTCACAGTCTCATAAAGCGAATTTATAAAGTCTCGCCGCATTATGTGGCAGTTTTTTGTGATTCCTATTGTTTATGACGTCATATCCTCTGAACCATGTGTCGTGTGTGATTCTTAACCCTGCTTATCTCACGCTAAGGAATGTGTGTACCAAATTTAGTTGAAATCGGTCCAATGGTTTAGGAGAAAATGAGCAGCATTGTCGCAAAATGCAGCAGATTTTCGCGCATCTCATTGTTTATGACGTCATATCTCGTGAACTATATATCGTATGTGATACTTACACTTACGGCGACCGTCCTCATGGATTGAAGCTTACGTGTACAAAACTTCATAAATATTGGAACAAAACTGTAGATTTGTATGCAACACGTACAAACATACGGACACTCTGCTTTATATATTAGGAGATGAAGATGCTTGCACAGGGCATGGTAGTATGGAAAGATGCATCATATCAATCTACGGATTGCAGAGTGCAACAACAACAATCTCACAAAATAAAATGCATTGACAAAATCAGGATAGTAATTACGTGGACACGAGAAGCATAAGATGTGAGAAACCCATGTTACTTGTGTACTTCTTTGATTGCTGAAACACTAAGCGGATGGTCATGAATCTGCAAGCAGAACTAGAATTCACGAACTCAAACCTGTTTTATTTTCTACGTCAGCAATTGAGCTGTTCATGTCAGCGCATGATACAACACAAAAACCTGTCACGTGAACTCGATCACTCGGCTGCGATATTTCTCCCACTGACAGCTGAGGCCGTAATTTATTGACTCGGCCGACCAGTTTGTCTTAATGGAACTAAAAAGAGTCAATAATTGCGCAAGGAGCGGAAGAGAAATTCGATACAGTCGTTGCAATATAAAATGAGTTCCACATCATTCTGGACCTTTGGGTTTCTATTTTACAGTATACTTCCATCACTTACAAACTCAGTAAGTCGTTACAATTATTTTCGCTAGTCTTGTTTCATTATTTTCAGCGCACTATTTCTGTGTTTTCCAAACTGTATCTGTTGTTGCTAAAACGTCGCAATGTATGTTTGTAAGAAATGAAACTGTATGACAGGTGAAAGATTGGCAAATAAGATGTTTCGTTGTTGTCCATGAAAAAAATCAGAGCTTAACGCAATGCATACACCCCTCCTAAATACGAGTAAAAAATTGTTGATATTAGCTAGGAGTAGTGGGGAGCAAGGAGATGGCACAGTAGCGAAGCTAACGAAATGTTTAGAATAGAGTCTGTCTTAAATGTTTGATTATTGGTGACAGGTACGCAGCCGTCGTTGGAAACCGTTACTGTACTAGAAACACAATTAACTAGTCAAACGAAGGAAAAGAGTGACGTAGTCCTATGAAAGGTGAAAGACAAAGGCAAAACCAATATTTGTCTCTATGATTGCTACCCGTTTTAAATGTCGAACTTTCTAGTTCAAATGTTTGTAATTCTATGGGACTTAAATGCTTGGTTATTAGTCCCTAGCTTACAAACTACTTAAAGTAAGGCAAACTAACTTAAGAACAACACACACATTCATGCTCGAGGGCGGACTCGATCCTCCGACGGCGAGCAGCAGCGCGCTCCGCAACTGGGCGCCTTGTAACGCCTTTATTTTATTTATTTATTTTTTTCTCCGAAGAGACTGGTGCCTGAAACCAGCGCCTTAGAAGCTTTTATTATTATTATTATTATTATTATTATTATTATTATTATTATTATTATTACTATTAAGTTTTCAGGCCGGCCTTGCGCTCGCCATTGACGCTTTCCTCGGCGGTGGCTTCTCAATCCTTTAGTGTCATCTTTCTTCCATTTTTTGTGTAGGAATAATTTTTGTATTTATTTCTTCTTCCTGTAACTTTTCCAGACATTCGATTCAGATGACATGTCTTCCTCCTCGAGAAAAGAAGAAAAGGAAAATAATAAATGCGGCACCTTGCCAAATAAATTGCTGTTTCACCTCCTAGTCTCCTCAAGGAATGGCGAAAGTAAATAAAAATGTACACCTCAAACCTTGTCGGTCTATTCTCAGCGCAGTGCCTGCTTTAGAGATCGTCTTCTCGTATTATTATTGTATGCGGTCCGTTTCTTGTCGGAACATTATGTCGATTTCCCATTTCTGCTGCGTGCTTCTGCTCATAACTCTGAAAGCCCATAGCGCTGGATATTCCGAGTTTGGTACACAAATTTAAACTATAAAACTTTAAAACAACGCGCAGGTCGTACGTTCAGCTTTACGTCGTGCATCGTGTCTGCACCATGATCCTTAACATATTCCCGTATGTATTTGAATAATCTTTTTGTCCTAGTATCTTCGTGTGTTCATACTCCAGATACGCACAGTAATCTGCAGGCGTTGCCTGTCGGTTATGAATTATATAAGTGGTGGTATTTCCTAAAACCAAATAGCCGCATTGTGCTTCTTTCTGGGGTATCGTAGTGTCTCTGGTCTGATAATTTCAGTGATACTAACGTTTTGCGGCGTCGTGTGGTCAATAATTGCCAGTCTGATTTTCGTTTGTTAGAACTTTGTCATTCACTATCAAAAACCACATTGATTTAACGCGTGACGACAATACATGACAATGGATGTTTCTCCAAACGATATTCCACTTTGCTTGGGGATATTTTGATGTAACCCTGTTTTCTGTACTATTGCTTGCGAGGACATTGTATATTTTAGTATTAGTATATGCCAGGTCAATGTTTGCTGCATATTGTATGTAGCTGAATTCATTGTAATAGATTCTGGTATGACGATAGGCCAAAGGTATTGTGGTTTCGTGGATGGGTGGCATCATACTAGTGCGCTTCCAGCGTTGCGTTAGCAACTTGGTTATGCTCGGTGTCTGTTTATTAATCGTTTTGTAAATGCGACTAATCAGTAAAATACGGCACCTGTGTCTTACGCTGACTAGTCCTAGTCCCCCTCTTGTTGTCGGTAAGGTCAGGGTGTCGAAGGATACTTTAAAGATGAGGCCTCTCACGACTTACCAACAGAACGCCTATTGTACGCTGTCTGCAAATTGGTTAGAAATAGGTAAGATTTCGCCGAGATAGTGCATCCTGCTCGCTATGGATATTCTAACGGTGTGTACTCTTTGTAGAAGGTCCAAATCCCTGTCTGAATAAATTTGTGTTGTTGCTCTGATTTTGTGCAACATTTCCGTCCAATTTTTAGTCGCCATAACATCTGGTGTAGCACTCTAGTAGATGCCGAAAGATTTATGTTGAGCACTCGTTCCACACCAGTCGAGGTCGTTGGTATTTCCCATGCTTCTACCTAAGTGGAGCAACGTTGTCTTTCTAGCGCTTAATTTTCTCCTCTAGCCATATTGTAGACATTGACTATGCCCCTCACCGTGACTAGATGTTCTGTGGATGTCACTGCAAGGCAGATGTCGTCAGCGTACGCGAGACACACAGATTTTTCCATTCCTATGTTGATTCCGGATATTTTGCGATTGATGCTGTCAAGAAATGGTTCGACTGCTATGGCATATAAGGCCATAAACAATGGGCAGCCTTGTTTTATATACCTCCTAATAGGTACCTGGTTGCTCAAGTGTCCATTAATCAGCACTCGCGACGATGCATTGTAGATGCAGTTCCGAAGTAGGAGGAGCTGTCGTTCTCCAAAACCCCTCTTCGACATCACCTTGAACAAAAAGTCGTGGCTCACGCCGTCGTATGCTTCTTCGAAGTCCAGGAACAACAAAGCGCCAAGTTCATTGTTGTGTGCCGGCCGCGGTTGCTGAGGGGACTGAGGCGCTCCAGTCACGGTCTGCACGGTCACTACGGTCGGGGGTTCGAATCCCCCCTTGGCCATGGATATTTGTGCCGTCCTTAGTGTTAGCTAGTTCAAAAGTAGTTTGTATGTTTAGGGACTGATGACCTCATAGTTAAGTACCATAAGCTATACAAACATTTGAACATTGTTGTGTCCCAGTGTACTATGATATCCCGTAGTTCACACGCGACTGATATCACACTTATTTCGGGCAGCTCCCCATGCTGGTGTCTTCCAAGTATGTTATGTAGTACCGGTTGCATTCGTTGTTTGATACTTCTTGTTATAATTTTAAAATCTGCATTAAGTAAGGTGATAGGTCGCATTTCGTGAAACTTTTTGCTATTTCCCTACTTGGGTAAGGGGATGATGAGTCCATACTTAAGTTCGTGTGGTAGAGCAGGGAGGAGCCACATATAGTTGGTGAGCTGTGTTAACGTGGGGGCCAATATATACCAGACGTGTTTGTAGAATTCGGCGCTAAGTCCGTCTGGTCCAGGTGATTTCCGGTTTGTCGCATTGAAGACTGCCTCTTTGATGTCGTCTTCGCTGAAGGGCGCCTCCAGAGTCAAGTTGTCGTCATCTGTCACTACGGGGCCTATTTCGTTTGTATACTGTTGCAGTGTCTGTCGTTAGTTTCCTGCATGTCATACAAGTCTTCATAATAATTGCATACCCTTGACGATACGTCCCTTTGCCTATTAACTACAATCCGTAATCAATTTCTTCTATTAGTTTAGCTCTTTCACGCCTTATGGTTCGAAGTGTGTGGTAAAGGGACGCTATTTCTTCGGATGCAACACCCTTCGGTTGTGAACGTTTTTAGTGCCCTCCATTCGCTTTCGTATAAGGCTGTGATCTTGGCTTTGTACTTTTTTATGCGCCGGTAGGTGTCATCAAGTGGGAGGTCAGTGGAATGGTAGATTTCACGGAGACATGAAAAGTAAAACTCGTTGATTTGTTTTTGTCAATAAGATTTTTGGTATGCACATCGTTTAGCTGTTGACCATAAATTTTTGCCGGTGGACGGGATTGAACCGGCGACCTTCAGCACCACAATTGGTGACGCTATCCTTTGCGCCACGCCGGCAGTCGATAATGCTCGGCCACTCCTTTGGTAATGTATGGCAGTAGTACTTATTGTACGATCCGCGCATGATTCTTTTTTTATAGACGCGTGAATGTCCACTAACGTTTGCCTGATTTGAATTGCTTGACTTTTTTGAACCGAGTGTGAAACTTACTATGTTTTCTCAGGATTTTTCAAAAGTTATTATTAAACTAGGATGGGTCTAAAAAAAAAAGTTCAGATGTTTGTATATCAACAGCTTGGTTATTCCCTAGCTTACAAAATACTTAAGCTAAGGTAAACTAAACTAAAGGCAACAGAAACACCCATGCCCGAGGGGGGATTCGAACCTCCGACGGCGGACGGCCGCGCGCACCGCAACACAGCGCTCCAGTACGAGCGGCTAGGGTGGGTCTGTCCGATCCTTGATCCACTTTATCGGCACATATTTCTCCAGCACCTTATTTTTCCCATAATTTCTCTACGTCCACCGTATCGGCACTAAACAGCGTCCATTCGTCCCTTAATTGGGACGCTGACAATTGCTTGTCTGCTCTTTGTAGCACAAAAACTCTCTTCGCTTTCTCGACTGATTCTTAACTTTAGTGCTCATTGTCGCTATGACGACATCAAATTCACTAACCCCTGTCTCTACAGTGACATAATTGATGAGGTCTGGCCTGTTTGTAACTGTAATGTCAAAAATGTTTCCATCGCGTGTGGGATGACGATTCATAAATGTGGCCGAACCACCGTTATCATGTGTGATCCTTCTCCCTATACATGCACCCAACCACATTACGACTGCATACAGTAGCATATTTTCGCCTGGTTCCTGAAAGTGAAACTACGCATATTTTCATCATATTTCGCGAGCGCACCAATTACTGACATACCCAAGGAGTTTTAGCATCCTGCGGTGTACACTGCTCTCCATGAGTTTGGAAACGCTATGCTATGTATTACAACGGAGCAAGATTGAAGTGATCTGTGTGAGTTCTTGTGTAGAATACAGAATAGCAAACTCAGATAACGGTTAATAATGAAACAGTGTTGCAGAGTTAATTATTTATTGTACATAAAGATACGTATTGGAAAATATTAGTATTGCTCCGTTTTATGTAAATCGACGTGGTGCCACTAGGCCGCATGCCTGTCTAGAGGTGCGTACGTTGTTTACAGTTCTGTTCACTTGTAGTTGCGTTTGCATAAAGTATAACACGCCGCAAAAGTAATTGAAAGTGGCCCCAAAGTGCCAGATTCCTTATGAACACGGTAATGATGATCACATTACACCAAGAAGACAATAGTGTTCGACAAATAGCAAAGAAAAGCGGAGTTGTCAAAACCATACACCGGCATCGAGAAACAGGCTTCTATGAAGATCGACCTCGCTCAGGAGCACTCTGGAGAATATCAGAACGCCAGGAAAAGTATTTGGTAGAGGCCAGTAAACGTAACAGATTAAAAACTGTCCTTGAATTGACTACTGAACTAAACGCAACGAGGGATACACCGGTGAGTGAGTCAACAGTGAGACGACGCCTGGCAGACAACAACCTCCGAGGTTATGTAGCAACAAGGAAAACACTGTTGCATCCTGTTAACAAGAATAAAAGGCTTCAGTGGGCTAACAAACACCAACATTGGACAGCGGGGGAATTGGGACAGTCTTAATCGGTAATGAATTCAAGTTCCAAATATTTGGAATCAAATGCAGACAATTTGTACTCATTTTACTCCATGAATGCTTAAATCCTCAGTTCGTAATTCCAACTTTAACGCATGGAGGTGGTTCTGTGATGATATGGCGATTCTTTGGAGGGAATAAAGTCGGAGGTTTGGTGAAAAGATATGGAAATATGAACCAAAAGTATTATCATGCCATTCTCAAGAGACATGCTAAGACACCTAGTTTGCATCTGACGAAAGGGTTTGTTTGCAGCAAGACAACAAACCGAGACATACGTCTCGCTTGTGTCAGAATTATGTGAAGTCTTAGAGGTTCGTAAAATATTGAAAAACGTGGAATCCCCTCCCCCAGTCCCCTATGGGATAAATTACACAGGAGGATCCGACAAACGGGAAATCATGAGTGAGCAAGAATGGAGATTAATTCCAACCGAAACTTTGGCAAAACGGACGCAGCGGACGCAGCACCTACCGAGAGTGTGCAAGGCAGTGATGAAAACAATGGGTGGCTCTTTTGAGGAATCGAGAAATTATTGTTGCATCTTCCAGTGTATTATTTGAGTATAATAAGCTAGTACAGTATAAAATGCATTTGGTTGTTTGGAAAATGTTTAATTCCCACTGCTTCGCAAGCTTATACTGGATGGTCTGCATTGGTTGTTTTTACTTCTGAATATAAATTTTCAAAGATTTAGCATTAAAAATGCTTTTAATCAAATCTTTTGATGCAACTTGCCACCCCCCTTTTGCTCCATTGATGACAGAAATGAAAACGTACCAAACGCATTTTTTAAATTTTAACCATGGTTCCAAATACAAATTTTCGCGTTTCTAGCCTAAAAATAGTCTTAGTAGCACTCTTAAAATATTTTCCCTTATTTCACCTGCTTAATGGTTGAAGTACCAAAAAAATCTAAAAACATGATTTAAAAATTCCAGTCAAAAATCTAAATCCGAAATTTTGTATTTTTTGTTTCAAAATTCCATCCATGTTTCACATGAGCTTTGTCTGACGTCACAAGATGCTGGATGAGAATGGAGAATGCAACAGAGCCCATGCAGTCGCACCATGTCTCGTGAAATGGGCATTACATTACGATTAAATTAATACAAACGTATTGATATCTAATATCTTGACTTAATTGCTAAGCAATAACAATTAATACCACTCCCATGAACCACAGACATTGCCAAGGTGGGGTGGCTTGCGTGCCTCAACGATACAGACAGCCGTACTATAGGTGCAACCACAGCGAAGGGGTATCTGTGGAGAGGCCAGACAAACGTGTGGATCCTGAAGAGGGGCAGCAGCCTTTTCAGTAGTTACAGAGTAACACTCTGTGTAATTGACTGTGCTGGCCTTGTAACATCAGTTAACATGGCGTGGCCATGCAGTTACTGTGATCGGTTGAAAGAAAGGGGAAACTACAGTACTTGCTTTTCCCGAGGACTGCAGCTCTCCTTTATGAATATAAGATGATGGCGTCTTCTTCGATAAAAATATTCCAGAGGTAAAATAGTCCCCCATTCCGATCTACGAGCGGGGACTACTCAGGAGGATGTCGTCATCAGGAAAGGCAACAGGCATTCTACAGATATGAGCGTGGAATGATAGATCTCTTAATAGGGTATGGAGATTAGAAAATTTAAAAAGAGAAATGAATAGGTTGAAGTAAGACATAGTGGTGATTGGTGAAGTTCGGTGAAAAGAGAAACAGTATTTCTGGTCAGTTGAGTACAGGATTATAGATACAAAATCAGTTGGGAGTATTACAGGAGTAGGACTGATACTGAATAAGAAAATTCGAATGCTGGTAAACTGCTATGAGCAACGCAGTGATCGCATTATTGTAGTCAAGATAGATACGAATCCAACACCGAGCACAGTAGTACAGGTTTATATGCCAACTAGCGCTGGCGATGATGAGAAGATCGAAGAAATGTATGAGGATATAAAAGAAATTATTCAGACAGTTAAGGGAGAGGAAAACTTAATTGGAGACTGGAATTCAGTAGTAGGACAAGGAATGGAAAGGAAGGTAGTAGGGGAATATGGTCTGGGCAAAAGGAATGAAACTGGAATCCGCCTGGTAGAATTTTGCACAGAACATAATTTAGTTATAACAAACACCTGGTTCAAGAATCACAAAAGAAGGTTGTATACGTGGAAGAGACCAGGAGACACCGGGAGATACCAGATAGATTTTATAATGGTATGACATAGATTTCGGAACCAGGTTTTAAACTGTAAGACATACCCAAGGGCAGATATAGACTCTGACCATAACTTGTTGGTTATGAACTGTAGGCTGAAACTGAAGAAACTACAAAAGGTAGGAAAATAAGGAGATGGGAGCTATATAAATTGAAGGAACCTGAAGTTCTTGAGAATTTCAGAGGGAGCATTAGGCAACAATTCATAGAAACGTAGGGAAGTAATACAGTAGAAGAGGAATGTGTAGCAATGAGAGATGAAATAGTGGAGGCAAGACCAACAAAAAATCTTTGCTATCACAGAAAATACTAAATTTAATTGATGAAAGGAGAAAATATAAAAGTGCAGTAAATAAAACAGGCAAAAAGGAGTACCGACGACTAAGAAATTAGATTGTCAGGAAGCGCAAAATAGTTAATCAGTAGTGGCTACAAGGCGAATGCAAGTTTGTAGAGGAATGTATAAATAGGGGAAAAATAGATACCGCCTACAGTAAAATAAGACACTCTGGAGACAAGAAAAACAGCTGTATGAATATAAAGAAAACCAGTTCTCAGCAAAGAAGGGACAGCTGAAAGTTAGTAAGAGTATATAGAGGGGCCCTACAAAGGAAATGAACATAGACATTATTGTAGGAAGGGAAGAAGAAGTAGATGAAGATGAAATAGGAGATACTAAACTGAGAGATGAATTTGACTAAGCACTGAAAGACCTATGTAGAAACAAGGCTAGTGGAGTAGATGACATTCCCACAGAGCTACTGAAGTCTCTGGGAGAACCACCCATCACAAAACTATTTCATCTGGTGTGTAAGCTGTATGAGAAAGGCGAAATACATTCAGACTTTAAAAAAAAGGTAATAATCCCCACCCCAAAAAAAGCAGGGGCAGGCAAGTGTGAAAATTACAGAACCATCAGTTTAATAAGTCATGGTTGTAAAATTTTACACGAATTATTTACAGAACGATGGGAAAGGTGGTAGTAGCCGACGTCGGGGAAGAGCAGTTTGGATTCAGAAGAAATATTGGAACACGGGAGGCAATACTCACTTTACGGCTAATCTTAGAAGATAAATTAAGGAAAGGGAAGCCTGTTTCTACCTTTTGTACATTGGGAGAAATCTTTTCACAATGTTGATTGGAATACACACTTTCAAATTCTGAAGCAAGCAGGAGTAAAATATAGGGAACGGTAGGTTATTTACAACTGGTACAAAGACCAGACGGCAGTTGTCAGAGTTCAAGGGCATGAAAATGATGCAGTGTTAGGAAGGAAGTAAGAGTTGTAGCCTTTCTCCAATGTTATTCAATTTGTACATTGAGCAAGCTATAAAGGAAAGTGAGGAGAAATTTGGAGAAGAAATTAAAGTTCAGGGTTAAGAAATAAAAACATTGCATTTTGCCGATGACATTTTAATTATGTGAGAGACAGTAGAGGACCTAAAACTGAAGTTGAACGGAATGGACAATGTGGTGAAAGTCCATATAAGATGAACATTAACAAGAGCAAAATAAGGATAATGGAATGCAGTCTACGAAGATCAGGCGATTCTGAATGAATTACATTAGGTAACGAAACAATAAAGGTGGTAGATGAGGTTTGTTACTTGGGCAGTAAAATAACAAATGATGGTCGCAGTACAGATGATATAAAATTCAGAATGGCAGGGGGAGAAAAGCGTTTTTGAAAAAGAGAAATTTGTTGACATCGGATATTAATTTACGCGTAAGGAAGTCTTTTCTGAAGGCGTTTGTGTGTAGTGTTGCCTTGTATGGGAGTGAGACTTGGACGATAAACAGCGCGGACGGGAAGTGGATAGAGGATTTTGAAATGGGGTGGTACCGAAGAATGCTGGAGATTGGGTGGGTGGATAGCATAACTAATGAAGAGGTGCTGAACAGAATTGGGGAGAAAACGAATTTCTGGCATACATTGACTAAAAGAAGGGATCGATTGGTAAGACACATTCTTAGACATAAAGGAATCGCGAATTTAGCATTGGAGCGAAGTGTGTGGGGTAAAAACCGAAGAGAGAGACCAAGAGATGAATACAGTAAGCCGATTCAAACGGATGTAGGTTGCCGTTCTTATGAGAAGATGAAGAGGCTTGCTCAGGATAGAGTAGGGTGGAGAGCTGCATCAAACCATTCTCCGGACTGGAGACCACAACAACAACAACAACAACGACGACGACGACGACGACGTTTCAAAATTGCCTTAATAGCAACGAATTTTCAAAAAACCGATCATCACCTATTTCACCCTGTCAGGGATGGGAATATCGAAAAATCCGCCGCGGTGGAGTAGCCGAGCGGTATAAGGCGCCTCGCTGCTTTGTAAGCTACGGACTGATGACCACGCAGTTTGGTCCGATAGATTTACAAACAATTTTTTTCGAAAAATCGCTTATGCTTACAGTGTAAGATAAACAACGTCTAGTCGCGGTGGAGTAGCCAAGTCGTCTAAAGCGCCTCGCTGCGGAGCGCGCGGTTGTTCGCCGTGGAGGTTCGAGTCCTCCCTGGGGTATGGGTGTGTGTGTGTTGTCTTAGGTTAAGTAGTTTGTAAGCTACGGACTGATGACCACGCAGCTTGGCCCGATAGATTTACAGACATTTGAACATTTGAAACAACGTCTACAAATTTCAATTTTCATCGCCTTCTCTGTCTTTTAGAAAAGGATCGAGAACGTGAAATTTCCTTCTTACGTTTTGGCATCTTTTTTGGTAGTTTTATTTTTCAAACTGAGATATACACTTATTTTTTTTATTAGTATGCTTACTGCAGAAAAACAACTGAAGAATGTGTATCAGGTTTCGCTGTATGTAACCTCTTTGCTAGTATAGTGTTAAAAGTCATCGCTGGTCTACAGTTCGAATTTTATATAAGTTGATGACTTTCAACCACTATATTTTCCACCCTCCGTTAGCTATCGACACGAAACTCCTATGGTTTTCCACTGGAGACTTTGTACTAAAACAACACAGACAGTTCGTTCGTATCCATTGTGTAGTTTTTGCTGGAGAGCAAAAATATTGACATCCACACGTAGAATTTTATGTAAGTCGGTAAATTGCAACTCCCATATCTTCCATTCCCTTATCGTTATCAACCCTCTGCCACCATAGTACACGATGGGAGACTGATACCTACTGCCACATACAAACACTAGTCGTTTGCGATGTGTAGTTTTGGCTGCAGAGTGAACTATAGGCACAAAACCTCAATTTTTAAATATATTATTAAGGTAAAGAGAAGATGTCTTTCTATGAAGGTGGGTGCTAACAATATAAGTTCGCATTCGGAAGAGAAGGTTTGTGAAAAAAATCAGAAACAGATCTCCCAGCAACAAGTAACGACTTTCAACGATTTCCCCCCCCCCCCCCCCCCAACTCGTAGATTATTTCCGTGACACGCTCCCTCTATATCGCGATAATACAAAACGGGCTGCCCTTCTCTGAACTTTCCCTAAACCACCCGTCAGTACCACCTAGTGTGGATTTCGCAATGTGCAGCAATACTCTAAAATAAGACGTACAAGTGTAGTGTAGGAAGTTACTTTAGTAGAACTGTTGCATCTTCTAAGTGTTCTGCCAATGAAAAGTAGTCTTTGGATCGCCTTCACTATAGTTTTTGTGTGTTCTATCTAGTTTAAGTTGTTCGTAATTGTAACTGCCAGATATTTAGTTGAATTTACAGCCTGTAGCTTTGACTGATTTATTGTGTAACAGAATTTTAAAAGGATTTCTTTTAGTGCTTATATGGATGACCTCACACTTGTTATTATTAAGGGCCAATTGCCAACTTTTTCACCGTGCAGATTAATCTAAATCATTTTGGTCTTGCTTTTGATCTTCTGGCGACTTCACTAACCGATAAATGACAGCATAATCTGCGAACAGTCTAACAGAGTTACTCAGATTGTCTCCTAAATCATTTATAAAAATAAGGAACATCAGGTGCCCTGTAACACTTTTCTGGGGAACGCCAGATATAACTTATGTTCTACTCGATGTCTTATGCCGTCAATTACAAAGTATTGTGTCCTTTCTGAAAGGAAATCACGAATCCAATCGCAAAACTTTGGCGATATTCCATAAGCACGCAATTTGATTAGAAGACGCTTGTGAAGTACAGTCAAACGAATTCCGGAAATGTAGAAATACGGAATCTGTTTGACATACCCTTTCGATAGCACTCATCACATCATGTGAGTAAAGAGCTAGCTGTGTTTCACAAGAACGATACTTTCTGAATCCGTGTTGACTACGGGTCAATAGGTCGTTTGCTTCGAGGTAGTTCATTATATTTGAGGAAAGTATATGTTATAGAATTCTCCTGCAAACCGACGTCGGTGATAAAGGCCTGTAATTCTGCCGGTCATTCATATTTCAGATAGCTTATACCCTGAATTGATGTATGGGCTACCTTTCGTAAGCATCCTTAGGTTCATGGCGGAGGGTGCGTGTATGTATCTCTATGTAGTATATATATAAAGCGAAAGGACCCTTACTCACTCACTGACTAAACACGAAATCTCGACAGCTAATTCACCTAAGAAGCTGAAATTTGGCAGGAATGTAGTTTATTGGTAGAAAACGTCAGCTAAGAAAGTATTTTCTGATAGGTGCATGGCGGAGCATACTTTTCCTACAAGACTCACGAAATCTGCAGTTTCATTCCAATCTTCACTAAATTTCGCACGCTTGACCTTCAAAACAACAGGAAGGTCATCGTCTACCTTAAGTTTCATGTGGTGCATGGGGGAGGGTACTTTGCAACATAAAGTTGGATCTCTAAATACCTAAGTCGCGCCATAACTTGAGAACGGCTCGACCGATTTCATAGATCCTATTTTTTAATTTTTTTATTTATTCATTTTTTCGTTATTCTTAGAACAAGGGTTGTATGAAATAAAACTGGAATATTTAAGAACAACAAAGTGAGTTTTTCAATGTGACCCTGCGTTTCTATTGCTTAGAAATCTATAGTTTTTTCCGATATTGATGAAATTTTGCACACTCTACCTTAAATACAAGAGAAATGTCACTGTCTGTATATAATTTCGTTAGGTGCATGTTGGAGAGTACTTAACGTACATAATTTTACAAATTGCATAGTTTTGCTCCAATATTTATGAATTTTTGCCCATATGACCTTTAAACCAAGAGGAAGATCACTGGGTACAGAATGTTTGTATGGTACATGACAGAGGGTACCTTGCTGAAAACTTTGCCGAGAGAGGGAAAGATGGAAACGAACAGAGAGATGGGAGAGAAAGAGGTGGATGCAGAGAGAGGAGGGAAATGGATGTCGACTACGTGAGTGTATGATAAATAAACACCCGGGCAACGCCGGATTTACAGATAGTGTTTCCATATACAAGAGGGAGAGTTGTAGGTGGAGGAGGAGACGGACAGAAAGGGGAGAGAGGAGACGAACAGAGGGAGGGTAGAGGAGAATGAGAGAGGGGAGAGGAGGGTAGTGTATACAGACGGCACTGCAGCAAGCGGAACACCGTCAGTTTAGTTATAACGACACGGTACGTACAAGACGTAGACTGCAATCCTCCTCGGGAATTTACGAAGGAGAAGGCCATGCGCCAATGCCGGTTAGGAGCAAAGCGTGGGCGACTGCTGCGCTTGTGGCCCGGTACGGCAGCAGGGTGTGCATAGGAATGCCAGCCAGCAGCCAGGTATCGATAGGGGCGGCTGGACATGTTTAGGAGTCGGCCCATCCATCATCAGGCAGGAATGCGCCCGTATCGCTCCCGCGTATCGGGTTGCCGATGCCGATGTCTCTCGCTCGCCGTCACCCCATCCACGAAAAAATCACGTACCTTGTCCGACGTCATACCAACCATTTCTAATGATGAAGACGTGGAAATTTTTTAAAACTTTTTAGATTTCTTATTACAGAGTTAAAATCAGCTTAAACATAATCATTGGGTATTGAAGGAAAAGGTCTTGACTGACTCACAACTCGTCATCGCCCAGCCCAAGGTCTAAGGACAGAAATTAAAAATTTTGAAAGGGCGTTGATCTTATACTTAGAGCACCGTATGTTGTTGTTGTCGTCGTCTTCAGTTCGCACAGTTCGCATACAGATTTGCTGCAGCTCTCCACGCTACGCTGCCCTGTACAAGCCTCTTCATCTAAGAATACGTACGACAACCATCTTCCTATTACTGTATTTATCCCTCGGTCTGCATCTACGAATTTTACCCCATACACTTCCCTCTAATGCTAAGTTGACGATTCCTTGATGCCTCAGAATGTGCCCCACTAACCTATCCCTTCTCTTAGTGAGGATGTGCCAGAAACTCCTCTTCTCCCCAATACTGTTGAGCACCGCCTCATTAGCTACGTGATCTACCCATCTAATATTCATCATATGTCTGTAGCACCACATTTTGAAAGCTTCTATCATCTTTTTGTCCGAACTCCTTATCGTCCACATTTCAGTCCCATACAATGCTAAACTCCAGACAAATGCTTTCAGAGACGACTTCCTAACATTTAAATTAATATTGGATGTCAACAAATTTCGCTTTCTCAGAAACGCTTTTCTTCCCATAGCCACTTTATATCTTCTCTACTTCGGCCATCCCAAGTTATTTTCCTACCCAAATAACAGAACGCATCTACTACTTTCATTGTCTCATTACCTAATCTAATTCCTGCAGCATCGCCTGATTTCCCGACGTAAAACGTTATCACTGTGTATATGAATGTACTGTTTCGCGGCGCGTTATGTTGATAAAATTATCTCGGGTTTCCAGCCTCGTCACATGGTTTACTATCCACGACGTTTCGGCCGAGATCCCCTCGGCTACTGTCAAGTGGTTCACTATAGAATGATTGCTGCTGTCGTCCTTACATAGCAGCACTGCTAGCTATGATGTCACTGGCACTCGTGACATGACCAAAAAGCCGGCCGCGGTGGCCGAGGGGACTTACGCGCTCCAGTCAAGGTCTGCACGGCCACTATGGTCGGGGGTTCGAATACCCTCGGGCATGGATATTTGTGCCGTCCTAGTTCGTATGTAGTTCATAAGTAGTTTGTAAGTTTAGGGACTGATGACCCCATAGTTAAGTCCCATAGACTCTACAAACATTTGAACATGGCCATAAAAGGTAGTGTTTTGGTTGCGTTCCTTCCGCGCCTGATTCAGCCTTCCTTCAAAAATACGTCTGTTGATGAGACCTGTTAAACTTGACGTAGGCCTAAGAACACCGGGAGTATATAAAATACCTTGTGGTTGCGGACAATTTTACATAAGACAAACAGTGAGCACTATTGAACAGCACTGTGTGGAACACAAACGATGTTATCATTTACGTTATCCCGAAAAGTCAGCAATTGTGGAGCATGCTCTTGAAAACAGACATCGTATTGCGTTTGAGGAGACACCGACAATGACAAGAACGAGCAGTTTATGGAACAGTGTAATAAAAGAGGTGATTGAGATCAAAATAGCTGACAATACTCTTAACAGAGGCAGCGGGTAGCTGCTGAGCACAGGTTGGAACCCGGCGATTTGTAGGCTGAAGCTGGTGCGGCAAGCAAGCGACCAAAACATTGCCTTTTATGCTCATGTCACGGAGCACCAGTGGCGTCACAAATGTTCAAATGTTTGTAGAGCTTATGGGACTTAACTACGGGGTCATCAATCCCTAAACTTACAAACTACTTATGAACTAGTTTATACTAAAGACGGCACAAACATCCATGCCCGAGGGGGGATTCTAACCCCCGACCGCAGCGGCCGTGCAGACCGTGACTGACACGCCACAGACCGCTCGGCCACCGTGGCCGGCGTGTCGTCACAGCCAGCAGTGCAAATATGTAAGGATGACATCAGCAATCATTCAACAGTCAACCTCTTGACAATGGCGGAGAAGATCTCGGCCGAAACGTCGTGGATAGTAAACCACGTGACGCGGCTGGAAACCCGAAATAATTTTATTATTATCACCGTGTATTGAAGGAAAAGGACAGAAATTGAAAATTCGGAAAGGGTGTTTATATTATATTTCAAATATCGTATAAGAACTGATTTTTCAAAATAATTACACCCCAAACTGGGTTATTTTTGAATTATGACAGCGCGCGGGAATGGCTTACATGGTCTAAGGTGCTATGCTACGGATTGTGCCGGTGTGTGTTGCCCTTACGGTAAGTTAGTTCAAGTATTTTTGTAAGTCTGCTACTGACGATGCTAGTAGTTTGGTCCCTTAGATACACAGACATTTTATTTGATTTGAATGCATGGCGCTATTGAGTCAGTTTTTTGCTAGAAGTTCCAAAATTTGAAAACTAGTGCAGGAAGGTGTAAAAAATTTGGAAGTACGCCATGTGATCCGAAGTGATTCCCCCCCCCCCCCTCCCCCTCACCCCAAAGAAAAAAGGGAAAAATGTGTTCTTCATATTACGTGCATTGCCCTTCTACGTACTGCCTTGTACTCCATATTTGCGACCTCGGCAGTCATTAGACATCACGAAAGAGCAGAATGGGGCGCTCCGTGGAATTGAAGGACTTCGAACGAGGTCAGGTGATTGGGTGTCATTTGTGCCTGAAATCTGTACGCAAGATCTCGACATTCCTAAACATCCCTAAGTCCACTTTTGTGAGGGACAGTGGAAACGTGAAGGGACACTTACAGCACGAAAGCGTCTGTTGATTAACAGAGACCGCCGACAGTTGAAGACAGTCCTACAGTGTAATAGGCAGGAATGTATCCAGACCACCACACAGGAACTCCAAACTGCATCAGGGTCCATGGACTGTGGCAGTAACGCAGGGGGTGAGAAAACTTGGATTTCGTAGTCGAGCGGCTGCCCATAAGCCACACATCACGCTGGTCAGTGCCAAATGACGACTCGCATGTTGTAAGGAGCGTAAACATTGGAGGATTGAACAGCAGAAAACGCTGTGTGGAGAGACAAATCACAGTACTCATGTGGCGATCCGATGGCAGGTCGTGGGTATGGCGAATGTTCTGTGAACATCACCTGCCAAAGTGTGTATTGCCAACAGAAAAATTCGGAGGCGGCGGTGTTGTGGTGTGGTCGTGTTTTTCTTGAAGAGGGCTTGCATCCCTTGCTATGCGTGGCACTATCACAGCACAGGCCTACATTGATGTTGTAAGCACCTTCTTGCCTCCCACTGTTGAAGAGCAATTCCGGAATGACGACTGCATTTTTAAACACGATCGAAATACCCGATAATCATGATCACGGGATGTGGCGGGATGTTACACGACAATAACATCCCAGTAATGGACTGGCCTGCACAGAGTCCAGACTTTAATCCTACAGAACATCTTTGGCATGTTTCTGAACGCCCACTTGGTGCAGGCTCTCACCGACTTACATCGATACCTCTCCTCAGTCCAGCACTCCTTGAACAATCGGCTTCCATTCCCCAAGAAACCTTCCAGCACCCGACTGATGGTATGACAGCGAGAGTGGAAGCTGTCAGCAAGGCTAAGGGAGGGCCGACACCATTCTGAATTCCAGCATTACCCATGGAGAGTGCCACGAATTTGTAAATCATTTTCAGCCAGGTGTCCGCATACTTTTGATCAATAGTGTATCATTACTAACACGACTTATTTACAGAAGAATGAATTACTGACCTTACGACTTATTGTAGAAGACGGGTTAAGGAAAGACATACTACTTTTATAGTTTTTATAGAACTGAATAAACCTTTTTACAATGTTGAATGGAATACACTCTTTAAAATTGAAAAGATAACGGAATGGGAATAAAAGTTCAGGAATAAGAAATAATGAATTTCTGGTTTGTCGATAGCATTTTAATTTTATCGGGGACAGAAACCGACCTGGAAGAGCAATTGAATGAAATGGACAGTGTCTTGAAAGGTAGGTGTAAGATGAACTTTAACAAGAGAAAACCTGGCTGAAAGAACACAGTTCGTTGTAATTGACGGTAAGTCATCAAGTAAAACAGAAGTGATAGCTGCCGTTCCACAGGGAAGCGTTATAGGTCTCCTACTCTTCCACGTGTTTATAAACAATTTAGGATACAATCTGAATAGCTCCCATAGACTGTTCGCGGATGATGCTGTCGTTTATCGGTTAGTGAAGCCAACAGAGGATCTAAAGCAACTGCAAAGCGATTTAGACAAAATTTCAGCATGGTGCGAAAATTGGCAATTGACACTAAATAAAGAAAAGTGTGAAGTAATACACATGACCACTAAAAGAAATGCGCTGAACTTCAATTACGCGATAAATCAGTCAAACCTTAAGGTCGTAGATTCTACCAAATACCTAGGAGTTACAATTACGAACAACTTTGACTGGAGAGAACACACAGAAAATATTGTGGGGAAGGCGAACCAAAGGTTACGTTTCATCGGCAGAACGCTTCGAAGATGCACCAGCTCCACCAAAAGAGACTGCCTACATCACACTTGTGCGTCCTCTCCTGGAGTAGTGTTGCCCCTTGTCGGACCCTCACCAGGTGAGACTGACGGAAGACATTGAGAAGGTTCAGAGAAGGGCAGCTCGTTTTGTTTTATCACTTTACGGGGAGGGGGGGGGAAGCGTCACGGCAATATTGCATGAATTGGGGTGGAAATCATTAAAAGAAAGACGTTATTGTGATGTGATGTGATGTGTTTGCGAAGTTTCAATCACCGACTTTTAGTTCTGAATGTGAAAATATTTTGCTAGCACCCAACTACTTAGGGAGACATGACCATTCCAATAAAATAAGAGAAATCAGATCGAAAACGGAACGATTTAGGTGTTCTTTCTTTCCGCGCGCTATTAGAGAATGGAACGGTAGAGAAAAGTTATGAAAGTGGTTAATGAACCCTCTGCCAGGCACTTGAATGTGATTTGCAGAGTATCTATGTAGATGTTCAATGTAGTCTAATTAAATCAGGCGATGCTAAAGGACTCACAAGGAGACTACATGGGTATAGGGTTTTAGAATTTCTTTATATTTATGGTACGTGAAGTTCAGAACTTAAATAACAATCAGCCAAAGCAATTCGACGCAACTCTCAAAAATTTTCGAGAGAATCGACTTCAAAGTTTCGCAAAGTACAGGTAAATAGTAAGTACCAATAATTAAAACGGTTGTTGCATCTGTACGTGTAGCTCTGGTGGTAGCGTTCTGGTCTTGCAACCTCAGAGTCATTGTTTCTAATCCTGTCATGGCAAATATTTATTATTTTTTCCGTTGTGTTCGAATACTTACACAATTTAATATCTAATGGTAATTTTTTACGAAACGTACACGTGGTTTTGTTTATTGATAATTTTCTGTACTTTATGGGAGGTAGTTAACAATGATAGTTGAACAAAAAACGTAAGTTACATTTTTTACAGTATTGGCTTCACTATTAGTTGACGACGAAAGTCTTTAATTGTTCGGTTTGTGAAGAGCTACGGCACTGTATTTGTAAAGTCATCGCCCTAGACATTAATGGCTTTCCAAGAAGCTACCGTACTCAACCACGGTTTTACGTGACGACAAGGTTTTCAACTAGTCTACGTACACATAAAAAAAATTGACACAAAACGTGGAATTAGTGATCCGAAAACTGATTGTTATTTAAGTTCTGAACTTCGCGTACCATAAATATAAAGAAATTGTAAAATCCGATACCCATGTAGTCTCCTTGTCAGATGAGGAAACGAGACTATAAAATTGGTAGATCAGTTTTGTTATTTGGGCAATAAAGTATCTTCTAATGGCGAAGTAAGGAAGATATAAAATGCAAAATAGCAATGGGAAGAAAAGATTTTTGAAGAAAAGACATTTGTTAACTTCAGATACTGATTAAGTGTTAAAAAGTCTTTTCTGAAACCATTTGTCTGGTGTAGCCTTGTATGTTAGTGAAATGTAAACGATAAACAGTTCAGGCAAGAAGAGGCTAGAACTTCTTGAAATTTGGTGCTATAGAAGATTAAATGGGTGGATCGCATAATGAACAGAATTGGAGACAAAAGAAATTTGCGTCATATCATAAGTAAAAAAGGGATTTTTTAAGACACCCTATGAGACAACAAGGAATCTACATACCAGTCTAAAAATCGCAAATTGTGACCAAAAGACGAATTCAGTAAATAGGTTCAAATTCAAATGTAAAAATGTTTGTATAGCGTATGGGACTTAACTGCGGGGTCGTCAGTCCCTAAACTTACAAACTACTTCTGAACTAGATAACACTAAGGACGGCACAAATATCCATGCCCGATGGGTATTCGAACCCCCGACCGCAGTAGCCGTGCAGACCGTGAATGGCGCGCCTCAGTCCCTTCGGCCACCGCGGCCAGCCTAAATAGGTTCAAAAGACTGTTGGTTGTGTTGGTGATTAAAGATTAAGAGGCTCGCACAATAAAGACTACTGTATAAAGTTGCTTCAAACCACACTTCGGACAGAAAATCACGACAACAAAAACTAAAATTTATGTTTGGTTTCTCGTTCAGAAATTTTCGAAACTGAGTCCGTAGGGGAATGAAACAGTAGGTGAAATTTATTTTAGAAAATAAATCATTATTAAATAATTTGTAAAAATATTGAAGCTGCATCTATGTACGTCAATAGGTATTTAACTTCACAGTTACAATTAATGAATACTTGTTTATGAGAGCATTATAAAGCTGTATCTACGAAAATTTGTGTTGATCTTCTCAGTAAGAAATAAATTACACATATGATGTTGTTTTTTTTTTTTTCGAAAATCAACTCCTAATGAGCTAAAATAGGGAATGAAAATATATTTGAAAACATTTAGTTTAAAACGAAATTCATGGAGACCATACAGCATACGAAACAACGGGCGCTAAAATACTCATGATATAAACTGTAAAGAGACGCAACTTCAAGAATAAGAACAATTTACATCTACAGGCATTTCCGAAATTTGTTATTGAGTTAGAACATACGCTTGGAATGACTTCCATGAATGGCTATACAAGTCGGAATTTAATTGTGGACGTGAATCGATAATCCAATAAAGAGTGGTAGGAGCTATTCATGTGCAAAACTGCAGTTCTTACATTTGAACATATATTCTAGGTCTAAGAGAGAAACTTTGGCGTCGCGAAGAAATAAAGACGTTAAAATAATAAGAACAAATCCTTGCCGAAAGCCGTAGAGCAGGGCCGCTCAAGGTGCATGCACTGGCGCATCGCACAGTGCAGAGTGCAGAAGACGGTTGCGCTGTGTTGACGACGGTGCAAACCCCCCACTCCTCGGCTTTGCGCCGCTTCTCTCTTTCGTTACGCTTGCGTCGCTTGCGCCGCCTGTCTCGACCTTTTCGAAACTTTTACCCTGTTTTCTTCTTCATTGCCAAATACTTATGTACACTAGGCGGAGAGCTTAGTTTGGTGGAACACGATTACCGGTGTAAAAGAGATTTAAATGATAGTAATAATTGTAATGATAATTTTAAATTTGGTTTCAACAGAAATTTATCTCTTCTATGTTCTCTTTTTTTTTTATTTGCAATTATGCTAATAAGATCTGGAACAAGTGATCGGCTGACAGCAACTCTGAGAGCATTTTTTTAAATTACTATTAGAAATACTTGCACGCAATCTAGTTTTCGTACAATACAAAACAGAAAAACCCTTTCACATACACATGTGGAGCCAAACTTAGAAATAATCTTCGCTGCTTCTCTGTGTAACTTGAGAAATTCTTCCTTCGACAAATTCTGGAGCAAACCTTTTGTGTTGTAAAACAAATCCTTTCGGTGAACATCGGTTTGCAAATCAATAAGTTCAAAAATGTTCAAATGTTTGTAAATCTGTCGGACCAAACTGCGTGGTCATTAGTCCGTAGCTTACAAACTACTTAAACCTAGGTAAACTACCCTGAGGACAACACACACACACTCATGCCCCACGGAGGACTGGAACCTACACGGCGAGCAACCGCGCGCTCCGCAGCGAGACGCTTTAGACCGCTCGGCTACTCCATCGCAGCTCAATAAGTTCGAAATGTAAATCTGGAGGTGCACTTTCAATATCCATCGTGAAGGGTTTCACAAAAACATCGATAATTGCCTGCAGGTTGGTAATTTCCTGAAACAGTAACAAAACCAATATTAATAAATAAAAGTAAAGTAAGTAGTTTCGAAGTACTAAAAAGCGATAGGTTTTAATAAACATGTACTGTGTACTACTGCTTTTAATGTAATTTTACACTTGTATATGTAACGCAATCTCCTTTCTTTAGCTGTTATTACCTGGAATCGGCCGTTAAAAGCATTTTCAAGGGATTGTAGCACCTCCTCGACGTATTTTTCAAAGCGCGCTCCTTCCTGCACAGATGCTATCAAACAAAAACATAGTACCATTTTGATAAGAGCGGTAATAAAAATCAGGCTGTCTTATTAACGGTACAATTTATGTTTCGCTTACCTAGTTCAGGAAAGTGTTGCTTATTTTTCTCTGAGAGGTTGTTTTTAAAGTACTTCAGTTTATATTGGAAAGCGACTATTTTGCTGATCATATCGTTGATGAGGTTATTTTCTTTTTGGACTTAAATCATTTAGGAGAGCCCTAATGTCAGCCAAAAATCCCAAATCATCTACCAATGAAAATGTGGCTCCGGACGTCATTTGCTCTCCAAAAACTGAGTCACGGTGTGGCGTAGTCGAAAAATTCGGGAAATCACTTTTCCTTTGCTCAACCAGCGCACCTCTGCGTCGTAGGGTATATATGTATACTCCTCTTCCAAGAAAATCAAAAATTCTTTGAACTGACGATGAGTGAGTCCATGAAAACGAATGTAGTTCACGATACGCACCACTACTTTCTTCACTTCTTGAAGACCGATAACTTTTGCACAAAGAGTCTCCTGGTGTGCAAAACAATGAACGGAAGGTAAATTCGGCATGTTAAGCTTTTTCCGCAGTACGTCAATAAACCCGTTTGCTTTATCGCATATTGCTGGTGCCCCGTCTGTGGTTACGGAAAACAGCTTTTCCCAAGGGAGTCCTATTCCTTCAGCTGCCATTTCAACAGCTGCTAAGATATCCGCCCCTGTAACAGTGTCCTTCATAGAAATCATACCCAGGAGCTCTTTCGTTACATGTACGTCGTCGTTCACGCCACGCAAAAATTGCTAACTGAGCCGTGTCATTAATATCCGTGGACTCATCAAGTGCGATGGAGTACGCTAGGAAGTTTTAAATTTTGGCTGCCAATTGTTCATGCAAATTCTCAGCAATGTCGTTAATTCTCCGAGTAATTGTCATTCTGGAAAGTGGTATTCTGCTGTACGCGGGATTTAGTGTGGGATTCATTGTCTCTACTACGTCCAACATGATGATTTTTTTTATTTTATTTTATATTAATGGCCAGTCCATAAATGGCCTCCCAGCTCTTGCTAAACGTAGAACAACTTTGTAACTAGCTCTGAGAGTCCTTTCGCAGCACCCCTAATCTTCTTCACACTAAATTAGAGAAAAAAAGATGTGTTAGAAATAATCCAAGCGAAAACGAAAACTAATACACGTTTGAGAGGAATGTAAACAAATTTTCTTTCGTTTCGCATAAGCTTTAACCAAACTATACATCCTAAAGTACTTGTACGAATCTCTTCTGTAGATACAGAATTTTCTTCTGCAAGAGTTTTCAACTTCCGTAATTCTTTCTCTCTTGCATCCCCTGTGATATCACTATGCTTTTCTGAATGCAATTTGCTGTAGTGTCTTTCAATAGACGATTTTCTGACACATGTAATTAGTGTATCGCAGATTAGACATTTGGCTTTATCGTCACAACGAACAAAAAATTAAGAGTTCCCATTCCGGTTTAAATTGACTTTCGGGAATTTTTTTTTTTTTTTTTTTTTTTGGGGGGGGGGGGGGCAGGTGGTTCCATTATTGTAGTAATTGTCTTGCGCTTACTTAATCCAAAGTTGACTAAGCCGTCTTGGCAGCACATTCGGCAAGGTACAGCGACGGCCTCACCCAGCAAGCCGAGTTGTGGCGAAGTATGCCGAGTTGAACCGATGCACTGTGCAAACACTCTCTGCGCCTCGCTTTGCACGCGTGCGGTTTTCCGTGTTTGTGCGGCCCTGCCATAGAGTATTGCCAACTTATTGGTGGGAACTTTTTTAGGCAATAGAAGGTGTACGAGAGAGGGATCGTTGATTCTGTAATCCTACAATTTGAGAAACACAAATTATACTATCGTCGATTCGTTACACTTGTTACAGGCACCTTATTACCTTTTGAAGATGTAATTAGACTGGTGTTTCATAATATTGACTTGCGAAAATGCTTATGCTGAATGCAGAAAGATAGCTTTAATCAGATGTGCGTACGATATTTTCCACTTTTCATTGACGTAACACCTCATTTGCAGTTTGAACAGTGCAGGAGGCGTGCCTTTGCACCCACATTACGGCTACCGTGGGGTGTGGAATGATTGGTGTGGGGGGGGGGGAGGGGGGCAGCATTTCCCTGACAATGTGTATAGTAATATGTAAGAGCATTATGAGGTCGGTAGCGCTTGTAAATAAGTGGATATCTTTCAGCTTTTCTCCGCTTGTTACAGCACAAATAAAATCGTCAAGTTATCGTGGCCAAATAGTACGCAATTTGTTTCGGAGGAGGGAAATATAGCAATAGGTGACGATACTGAAATATGTGTGTCTTTGGTCCTATTATATCGGTAATGAGTTCAGAAGTTCTTCTCACAGACCTTAATAGATGATCTCTCGATTATCTCAGGTGGCAAGACGATCATATTTGGAAGCGAAAGGCTCATAGGCCTACCAGTGACATAAGATATAAGGGGAGGGGGGGGGTCGAAGAGGCATTCCCCCCAGAAATAATGGATATAGAGAAAAAATAAGTATGGTATCTTAATTACTTTAAAGACTGATGTGTGAACGCATCACCGCGGTGGACAGTCGTACTTCCCTTTACTGGCGAGGGAAATGGGGTCTTAGTGGTGTGAACTTCGTGACAGTTTTTTAATAGATATATTTTTTATGATTTAAAGTCAACAATGAAAAGGATAGTAAAGTAAAAGGGGCTTCAGCGCATATTATCCTCTGAACATGAGCAGCAAAACTCATACAAAATATCGGGGGTGTCTACTTAAAATTCCTTATTTTGTCTTTACATTAATCTTGCCCCTCCTAAAAATATGTTCTATAATCACCTGACTTTTAAGAAAAATGTAATAATCAATTCCAAAGAAATCAGGCGCAGACAGGTGTGAAAATTACAGAACCACCAGTTTGATAAGTCCTGGTTTGCAAAATTTTAACACGAATTATATACAGGAGAATGGAAAAGATGGTAGAAGCTGACCTCAGGGAACATCAGTTTGGATTCAGGAGGAACGTAGAAACATGGCAGGCAATACTCAATTTACGATTTATCTTAGAAGGTAGATTAAGCAAAGGCAAACCTACATTTCTAGCTTTTGTAGATTTGATGAAAGCTTTTTGTTGATTGGAATACACTCTTTCAAATTCTGAAGTCGTCAGGGGTAAAATACAGGGAATGGAGAGTTATTTACAACTTGTACAAAAGCCAGACCGCCGTTATTAGTCACGAAGGGCATGAAAAGGAATCATTGGATGGGAAAGGAATAAGACTGGGTTGTAGCCATTCTCAAATGTTATTCAATTTGTAGATCGAGCAAGCTGTGAAGGAGAACAAGGGAAAATTTGGAATAGGGATTAAAGTTCAGGGGGAAGAAATAAAAACATTGCGTTTTGCTGATGACATTGTAATTCTGCCACAGACAGCAAAGGACCTGGAAGAGCAGTTGAAAGGAATGGACAGTGTGTTGAAGGGAGCGTATAAACTGAACATTAACAAGAGCAAAACAAAAATAATGGAATGCGGTCTAAGAAAAAACAGGCGATGCTGAAGGAATTAGAAAATGTTCAAATGTTTGTAAAGCTTATGGGACTTAACTGCGGGGTCATCAATCCCTACACTTACAAACTACTTATGAACTAACTTACAGTAAAGACAACACAAACATGCATGCCAGAGGGAGGATTCAAACCTCCGACGCGGGAAGCCGCGTGATCCGTAACTTGGCTCTCCAGACCGTTTGGCTACTCCCGCGCAACGAAGGAATTAAATTAGGTAACGATACAATAAAGATAGTAGATGAGTTTTGTTAGTTGGGTAGTAAAATAACATATGACGGTCGCAGTACACAGGATATAAAATGCAGAATGGCAATGTGAAGAAGAGCATTTTTGAAAAAGAGAAATTTACTAACATCTAATATTCATTTTAGTGTAAGCAAATCCTTTCTGAAGATATTTGTGTGGAGTGTTGTCTTATACGGGAGTAAAACTTGGACGATAAATAGTTCAGACAGGAAGAGAAGAGAGGCTTTTGAAATGTGGTGTTACAGAATAATGATGAAGGTTAGGTGGGTGGATCGCGTAACTACTGAACAGAATTGGGGGAAAAGGAATTTTTGGTACACCTTGACTAAAATAAGGGATCGCTTGGTAGAACACATTCTTAGACATTGGGGTATCGTAAATTTAGCATTGGAAGGAAGTGTGTGGGAGATATATAGCAGAGGGAGACCAAGAGACGCATATAAATAAGCAGTTTAAAATGGATGTGGGTTGTTTTTATGAGAAGATGAAGAGACTAGCTCAGGATATAGCAGGGAGTCTCCGGACGGAAGACCATAACAACAACAATCACCATTGGACTTAACACTGTTTTTAGGATGAGCGGTTTATATACTAATCATTCAGGCACATCTTAGAACGCTACTAAGCGTCTGAGGTCAAGCACTTTCCTGCCAGATGAAGAGTTTGGCATAGGAGAGTAATTCCTTTCGGACTGTGTTTAACCAGTCAGTAGACTGATGATCCCCCCCCCCCCCCAGTTCCTAACCCTTACAGAAGACATAATAAAATTACAGAATTTCGCCTATCTCCCATGAACCACAGACATTGCCGGGGTGGAGTGGCTTGCGTGCCTCAACGATACAGATAGCCGTACCGTAGGTGCAACCACAGCGGAGGGGTATCTGTGGAGAGGCCAGACAAATTTGTGGTTCCTGAAGAGGGGCAGCAAAATGTTCATATGTTTGTAGAGCTTTTGGGAATTAACTACGAGGCCATCAGACCTTAAACCTACATACTACTTATGAACTATAATTACGTAGGCTTCCGCGGCCAGAGTCAGATGACATAGAAGTTTTGTGGCTGTTGTACCGCGTCATGATGTAAGAAGGATATTACTTAAATAATCGACGTTTCGGCCAACGTTACAGTGTGCTTCATCTGGGTACTGATGTGACCTGGTTGTTACTACACTTTATATTCACTTTCAGTTAGACATTACGTCATAATTTTTTAAAATAAGCAATTTTTTTTTTTTTTTTTTTTTTTTTTTTTTTTTTTTTTTTTTTTTTTTTTTTTTTACTTAACTACGGGGTCATCAGTCCCTAAACTTACAAACTACTTATGAACTACTTACGAACTAGGACGGCACAAATATCCATGCCCGAGGGGGGATTCGAACCCCCGACCGTAGTGGCCGTGCAGACCGTGACTGGAGCGCCTCAGTCCCCGCGGCCACCGCGGCCGGCAAGCAATGTTATTAGTGGATTTTTGGTGGAAGAATGGAAACTTTATTATGATAGGATGCTGAGGTGTAGGGAGTGGGGATTAGCCAAATAGCGAAATAGGCCGCCCTGACAACACAACACGCGAGCGTCACTAGTAAGCAACTGCCGCCGCGCGGCAGCAGGAGACAAACGGAGGCCCTCACCCCATTCGCCGATGAACACCAATCATGTCTCCCTATGCAAGACGCAATAGGCAACGGCTAACCCCCACTCTCTCCACCTCAGCATAATATAATAATAAAGTTTCCATTCTTCCGCAAAAAAATCTTCAATAACATTGCTGAATTATGACGTAATGTCTAATTGAAAGTAAATCGTATACATATTATAAATGCGAAAGTTTGTATGTTTGTTACCGCATCACGCTAAAACTGCAGCACTGATTTAGATGAAATTTCATATAGAGATTTCTTATGTCTTGGATTAGGACACAGGCTACTTTTCAAAATGTTTATTACAAGTTATTTATTTGAAATATATCCATAGAAATACTTAACGATTGTAAGGAGCATCTAATACAACAGCAGAGGTGTGATGCAGTGTATGTCATGTTTAGCCTCGAGGGTTGCCGGGTGCCGTGGCTCAGCGCGCCCGGTCAGAGGGCTAAACTCTCTCTGTAAAAAAAAAAAAAAAAAAAAAAAAAAAAAAAAAAAAAAAAAAAAAAAAAAAAAAAAAAAAAACTGGGCCAAAGAACACGTAGAACCAAAACGAACAAACAGGGTCAGCGTCCGCAAGGACAAGAACGACCCATAGAGCACAGGAAAAAAAAATCAAATGTTTGGAAATCTATCGGACCAAACTGCGCGGTTATCAGTCCGTAGCTTGCATACTACTTAAACCTAGGTAAACTCACCTAAGGACAAACACACACACCCATGCCCCAGGGAGGACTCGAACCTCCACGGCGAGCAACCGCGCGCTCCGTAGCGAGACGCTTTAGACCGCTCGGCTACTCCACGCAGCAGTGTTTTCAGTAGTTGCAGGGGCACCAGTCTGGATGACTGACTGAGCTGGCGTTGTAACATCAGCTAATGTGGCTTTGCCACATAGTTACTGCGAACGGCTGAAAGTAAGGGTAAAATACAGCCGTTACTTTTTCCGAGGACATGCAGCTCTACTTGGAGAGCTGCACTGGACCAGTCTCCAGAATGAAGACCACAACAACCCCCCCCCTTATGGTTACAAAGCATCAATGACAGTTCAAATGTTAGTTAAGTTTAAGGGACTTAACTGCGGGGTCATCAGTCCCTAAACTTACAAACTACTTATGAATTACCTTATACTAAAGACGACACAAACATCCATGCCCGAGGGTTCTCGGTTCAGTCCGACCTCGGTTGTTGGTTGAATATTTGGCTCAGCTTTTTTTATTACAGGGAGCGTTTAAACCCCTGAGCCACGGCGCCCGGCGCCCGCTCGTCCACTGCGGCCGGCTCACGGCTCACGTCTCACTGGGGCAGTTATGTTCACGCGCTAGTAGTCAGTCTACTGGTCGCCGAACGACAGACGCGTCTGTAATCCGTAAATCATTTTACGTAAGCAGTCCGCGACGCGCATCAACAAATCCGGTGTCGCTGGCGGCCGGTTGGCGATATTTCACGGCGCGGCGGCGCGTGAGAACAAAAACAAAGCGAGGCAGTGCCTGTTTATATGACGGAGGCGGTGCGGGCGGGCGCGCGCGTCGCCGGCGCATTACTCAGGCGTGCCTTTGTCAGCTCCCCGTAACTCGCGGCGCGGCGCCACGGCTCGCCAAACAGTAAACCTCGCCGCATAAACAGTGCCTGCTCTGCACCAGTCTTCGCGCGCCCATACGATGCGATGGTCGTGTGTTTCACAATAACAAGCAGTGATCGCCGTCACTTCCGGCTGAAATGCACCGATGATTTACAGACGAATGCAGTAATGTCGTTTGATGGCTGCATAGACAAGCGTGGCACCACACGTCCGCAGTCGCGGTATTCTATTCAGGGTGTCCCGAAATTTATTTTCTGACAGTGGGCCTAAAAGGTCCAGACCAGTATTTCCACTCCATTTATAATAATGATTATTATTTACTTTTTCTGTAAAATTGCACAGCATTTCCATTTCTTTCCCTCGACCAGAATCCAAATATTTCCCCCAGTACAGACATACTCCCGGAAAACGAAAAGACGAACACAATGAATGCCGTGGCCGAGCGCATTGAGGCGCTATGCTACGATGCGAGAGGCCGTTCCCCATCGGAGGTTCGAATCCCCCCCTCGGGAATGGATGTTTGTGCCATCTTTAGTATAAGCTACTTCATAAGTAGTTTGTAAGTTTAGGGACAGATGACCCCGTAGTTAAGTCCCATAAGCTCTAGAACATTTGAACTTTGTCCTTTTTTTAACATCCAGAAAGAGTTGACCCCAGAGAGGGAAATTTTATTCACACATTCTTGAGGATATACAAAACACACCATCTCACACAGAGAGCTATATGCCTGCAAGTAAAGGCACCAGACTGGAAGCAGTTCAGAGGCGAGCAGCTAGGTTTGTTACTGGTAAATTCGACCAATGTCACGGAAATGCTCCGGGAAATAATTGGGGATCGCTGGAGGAAAGACAGCATTCTTTTAGAGAATTTCTGTGGAGGAAATTTACAGCATCGGACTTTGAAGCTGAGTGTAGTACGATCTTGCTGCCGCCTACTTGCATTTCGAGTACTGATCACAAAGACAAAATAATAAAAATTAGGGCTCGTACAGAGGTATATAGGCATTCTTTTTTCCCTCGTTCTATTTCGGAGTGGAATTGGAAAGGAAATGCGTAGTAGTGGTACAGTATACCCTCCGCTACGCACCTTACGGTGGATTGCGGACTATTTATATAGATGTAGATGTATATCTTCCTTTTGCAACAACGCAAGCTACAATTATCCCGTGGAACTGATCGCAGAGGTGCCGAATGTAGTCTTTCGGAGTGGTCTGGAATGCAGTTTGCACCTGCTGCCTCATTTGAGCCAAAGACCTTTCATGCATCTGTGATACGAAGAGTGAGCTAATGAGACTCCACCCTGTCAACGCCATTACCCCGCAGAAAGCAGCTACAAAATGTAATTGCCTAGACCTCCGCGGCCACAGTCAGATGACATAAAATTTTTCTGGTTGTAGTACCGCGACAAAATGTAAGATGGCTATTACTTTAACAAACGACTTTCGGCCAACGATACAGTGGCTTCATCTGCGTATACAGATGAAAAAACCTGTACGTTGCCCGAAACGTAGTTTATTAAAGTAATAGCCAGCTTACGTTAGTTCTTCACTCACACAAAGTGATTAGTGCTATCGACAAGGGTTCTCAAATAGATTCCGTATTTCTTGATTTCCAGAATGCTTTTGATACCGTGCCTCACAAACGGCTTTTAATCATATTGCGTGGTTATGGTATATCGCCCCAAATGTGCGACTCGATAGGGGATTTCCTGTCAGAGAGGACACAGTTTGTAGTAATCGATGGTAAGGCATCGACTAAAACAGAGGTGATATCGGGCGTTCCATATGGTAGTGTCGTTCGTCATCGGCTGTTCCTTATTTACATAAATGATTTGGGAGAAAATCTAAGCAGTTCTCTTAGGTTGTTTGCAGATGACGTTGTCATTTACCGTCTAGTAAAATCATCTGAAGATCGAAACCAACTGCAGAACGATCTAAATATCACTATGGTGTAAAAATTGGCAATTAACTCTAAAATAATGAGAAGTCGTCCACATGAGTACGAAAAGAAATCCATTAAACCAGAATGAAACTTTCACTCTGCAGCGGTGTGTGCGCTGATATGAAACTTCCTGGCAGATTAAAATTGTGTGCCGGAACCGGGACTCTAACCTGCGACCTTTGCCTTTCGCGGGCAAGCGCACTACCGACTGAGCTCTCCCGACACGACTCACAATGCCGCCTCACAACTTTACTTCCGCCAGTACCTCGCCTCCTACTTTCCAAACTTCACAGAAGTTCTCCTGCGAAACTTGCAAGACTAGCACTCCTGGAAGAAAGGATATGGTGGAGACATGGCTTCGCCACAGCCTAAGGGATGTTTCCAGAATGAAACTTTCACTCTGCAGCGAAGTGTGCGCTGATATGAAACTTCCTGGCAGATTAAAATTGTGTGCCGGAACCGGGACTCAAACCTGGGACCTTTTCCTTTCGCGGGCAAGCGCACTTCTGTCAAGTTTGGAAAGTAGGAGGCGAGGTACTGACGGAAGTAAAGTTGTAAGGCGGCATCGTGAGTCGTGTCGGGATAGCACAGTCGGTAGTGCGCTTGCCCGCGAAAGGCAAAGGTCCCAGGTTCGAGACCCGGTTCCGGCACACAATTTTAATCTGCCAGGAAGTTTCAAATCCATTAAACTTAGTTTACAAGATAAATCAGTCAAAAGTGAAGGCCGTAAACTCCACAAGATATCTAGGAGTTAGTATTACTTCAGACTTAAACTGGGCCGGCCGCGGTGGCCGAGGGGACTGAGGCGCTCCAGTCACGGTCTGCACGGCCACTACGGTCGGGGTTTCGAATCCCCCCTCGAGCATGGATATTTGTGCCGTCCTTAGTATAAGTTAGTTGATACGTAGTTTGTAAGTTTAGGGACTGATGACCCCGTAGTTAAGTCCCATAAGCTTAACAAACATTTATTAAAAAGAACAAAGAACTTAAATTGGAAAGAACACGTAGATAATGCCGTGGGAAAGGCGAACCAGGAACTGCGTTTTATTGACGCAGTGCGCAGACGTGCCTGGAGAGTGTTGACTTTCCACAAAATGCGTTGTGAGAGGAACGCGTCTCTCAAGTGTATATTCTCTACAAATATACTGACGATTTAGATTAGATTAGTACTTGTTCGAGAGATCATATATACGACATTTAGTAATGACGTGGAACGTGTAAGTTAAAGGAATTACAGATATTAGTTAATAACAGAACGACGCATGTAGACAGAATTTATGCACTTCCCTTCACGCTGCTGGCACTGCTAGGCAGGAAACTGATTATTCGCCATATTTTGCGTTTGTCTTTGGTTTTCTTATGGGAAAGGTCCATTTCCCCACCACGAGAACTGTTATATCTTCACTTTATTCTACCAAATCCTCTTCATTATTTTCTGGTCAGTTCTCGTTATGTGAATAACGCGTGCGGCCCCTGTGCTTTCCCCCCACCACTCCCCCCTCGCCTTGTAGCAGCACGTGTGTGACCGTGTTGGTGTGACAGAGACAGCTTTCGCTCTCGTGTTTCCTTGGATGCGCTGAATATCCGTTCTGAATCTTATACTGTCCTGTTGATCTATCTTGCGGCCTTTTAGCATGAACACGAAAAGTTCGGATATGTGTGTGCCATTTTTATTGCTCAATGAGAAAATACTTTAAGGCTGATGGGACAGCACAATGCTTAATACGCTAATCTAAATATCAAAGCACCGACATAGCGCCGTCATTACACACGAGAGGATTCTCGAACCAGACAGAAGGGAACTGATTACTACATTAATCGGTAACTCTTGTTTGTTCTTAAAGAAAAACAACATATCCCTTAAAATTATTATCATAGGGCCTTTGTAAGTCTAGGGACCGAAGACGACAGACTTTTGTCCAGTATGATTACAAACATTTGAACATTTGGATCCCTAACCTCGTTTTCAAGGAAGACAGGTTTTTTACCTGATTTAAATAAATCTTTGCAGGCTAAAATTAAATTAATCGGTACTATGTGTTATAGTATTGGAAATTCCAAATTGTAGGTTTTGCTTTCTAAAAGTCAGCTTTGAGAAGAAAATTTTCCCTCTCAGAATGCTTTAAATTAAGTACTTATGTCCACATTATGGAGTACTCCAAAGCGTTATATTCATTGCATAAAAATTTTGAAGAAATAAAACAACTAAACTACATTCAAAAGTCTTTATGATGCCTTTTTCGGTGCACCCACAGGATGTCCCATGATATCTCCAAATTAAACGATTCAATTTTGACAGAGCGCTACCACAATTACAATAGTGATGTGAATTCCTTTTTTATAAAGGCACTGATCAAGAAGAATTCGCGAGTATTCATGCCCTTGTCCTAAAATGAGTTGCAATGTTCTGAACAACATACATTTGTGAACAGATATTTTCAGTTACGAATATTAACAAAACAAAAACAAGTTCAAGTTTATTGCATCGTTGCAAGCTGTATTTCGAATTGCAACTGCCAAAAAGATTGTGCCTGATATGAGGAAATTAGTGGCTTCAAAGTAATGCCAGATATCAACAGTGTTGAAAATTCGTGCAAAATAAGGATCACAATAAAAGTATTCTTGTTGTCCATACACAAAAATTGGCATTATTATTGTTATTATTCGTTCAATAATTCACTCTCGGTTCGCTAAGCGCTGCGACAACACGCCCCCCTGCTACCAGTGCCCTGAGAGCGCTGTGCCTGCCTCGCTCACGTCACGTGCCCCACAACACCGACTATCGCAGCAGAGCACCGGGGCTTTTGCCGGTGCCGGCCGGTTCTCGCCAAGCACCCGAGTTGGAGAGGCCTGCACTAAGAGCATGAATCGCGCCAATTTGCAGCAAATGATCTTATATATGGAATTCAGCTTATTACGTGAACACTTGTTTTCAGTAATTAAGAAAAGTTTCACATAAAATATTTTCCTATAAACAATGGCGGACAAGTGTTTAATATACGGGTTATTAATGACTTACGCAATGTTGGCAGGAAAGGAATTAGTGTATTTGTAAACGTCAGTTATTTGAGAAAAGAGTTCTTAGAGAATTCCTTTCAGAGGCGCAGCCTTCAAACTGCTGGAGTCAAACGTTTCCGTACAAGTGAAGCGAAATTTGATCTTAAAACTGTTTTATGCGGAAGATGGGGAGAAACTACACACACACGTATTTACTCTGTTTGTGATCTGCACGGCAGATGCAAATTATCACGAGGATAGCTGAAATTTTTTAACAGACACAGTACGTACATCTAGAAAGAGTGGATACCTCGAGAATAAAGAAATTATTACATCCATGGAGGGAATATTCGGTTACAGTGAGGGAAATAACGACTGCGAGTTCACCTTACACGAATTGTGGAGTATGTTTCCAGAACATTACCACATAATTGTAGTCAAAGACAGACTAAGAGATAAGTTTGAGGACAGAACTGTTTTACAGCACAATCCGCACCAGAAGAAAATGTTTTGTGCTATCGCAGTTCGCAGCGGCGGAGACGTCGAGCGCATTGAGGCGCTATGCTACGATGCGCGAGGCCGTTCCCCGTCGGGGATTCGAATCCCCCCCTCGGGCATGGATATTTGTGCCGTCCTTAATATTAGCTAGTTATAATGACACCGTTTCCTTTCTCCGATATTATCAAAGAAAATTTTGTATTTTTATATTATTCCGGCATCTAAAAAAAATTATCTATGAATATCAGAGAAAAAATTTAAGAATGTCACTTTCAGTTTTTTTTTAAAGAAAGGAGACACTCGAGCCTTGTACTTCGTAGCGATAGCATCTTGCAGACGAGAGCTATACTTTAATCATTTTATGTAGCCCCTGTTACATTGATTTTTCTTTTTCTTTTTTTATGTGTTGTGCGCGGATCTTACTTTTATAAATAAACCCCACCGCTCACTTAAATTCGCACTTATGAAATTTTATTATTAATTTTGCCTTTTCCTCCTTCCGCCCATAATGCTCTCTTTCAGCTTTGTTGAATCACCACAACAATGGATGGCACTGCTTTTTTAAATAATATTGAATGGTGATATTTCGTGTAGCCTGCCATTCTTGTTTCAAAATTTATTCCATAATATTATCATTTACCGGCAATAGAATCTGCAGTAGATTTTCTTGTACATTTTTAGAAGTCAGATGTGTTTAGCTTACATAATATTCCTATCCGATTTTTATCAAGTCACTTATCTTACTTTACGGTTTGCTACACGAGTCGTAGTTTGATATTGACGAACTGCCATCCACTGTTTGGCGAGTGGTTATCATATTATGAAAATTTCATTTACAGCCAAATTTCAACCAGCGATGGATCTCTTGTTAAAGGTAACCGCTCGACGATTCTTTTTGTAATGTTCTGCCTGCACAACACTCCATCGTTAATTAGCTTGCCGTTTCATTTAAATACATGTAATAATTTTTTCCGTAATTTTCTGATTGGGAGCTTTCATAGCTTCTAACTTCAAACCTCTTCCTTCTGTAAATTAGTTAATCTCAAACATTAATAGCCAGGCTGTAACATTATATAGTTCATAAGTAGTTAGTAAGTTTAGGGACTGATGACCCCGTAGTCCTATAAGCTATACAAACATTTCCACAAATATGATCATGCAGAACGGGAAAAATTGTAAAGGCAGCTGGCACTATAATCTTAGGAGATGCCTAGTCAATGGCGTATGATAGTTCTGTTTTTCCAAAATGTTCAAATGTTTGTAAATCTATGGGACTCAACAGCTTGGTTATTAGTATCTAGCTTACAAACTACTTAACCTAAGGTAAACTAAACTAAGGACAACACAAACACCCATGACCGAGGGGGGAATCGAACCCCCGACGGCGGACGGCCGTGCGCACCGCAACACGC
The DNA here is from genome assembly GCA_026315105.1 of Locusta migratoria. NCBI lineage: Eukaryota > Metazoa > Arthropoda > Insecta > Orthoptera > Acrididae > Locusta > Locusta migratoria. Next base: position 447,262,348 of record CM048744.1, read on the forward strand.
GCTCCAGTACGCGCGGCTAATCCGCCGCGGGTCTGTTTTTCCACCTTGTGACACATTCTGTACTGAAGCTGAGGTGTCGCGCGGAGTGACCGCGTGGTCTAAAGCGTCATGGTACGGAGTAGGCGGTCGTTCCCGCCGGAGGTGGGATATGCATCTGCATATGTGTTGTCCTTAGCATAAGTTGGTTTAATTAGTTTGTAAGTCTAGTGACTTATTACCACTACAGTTTGGTCCCATAGCTTTACAATTACACTTCGCGACTTCATTGACTGCATGACGACAAAAAAAAAAAAAAACAAAAAAAAAAAAAAAAAAAAAAAAAAAATTAGCCTAAGTTGACATCTTTGTCCTATGCCCTCATTCCTGTCATTCGCGGTCGTTCATTCTATCACCTACATTGCATGCATTTACATTATGTATTCATAGGAAGTTCCAATCAAAAACTTTGATCAGTTTACTGCCCAGTTGCACGTGAAGCTACACTGAACAACATATTTTGTCGATGCTCTTCTGGATGTGGGGGGCCATGTCGATGCCGAAAAAGCAGGCATGGCATGTTCATTGATTTGCGACGCGTGTCATGATACGTCTTCTAAAGGTTAAAAGTCGACCACTGTACGTAACAAGAGCTTTGTTTTATCACTAAAATTGGCAAATAAGGTCCTTGTGAACTGCCGGTTACTCCCTGCTACAAAGCCTTGTTCCCTGGCCCAAACTGAGAACTGACTCGTTTCAAATTACTTCAATAATAGGAAGTTAATACTACAGTAGTCAATATACATAGCAGCTCACACGTTATTGCACACAGACATTAATAAGCAAGCCACCACAATTAAAGTTATCTTAGAAAGGTGGCTAAGAAAACATTTATGGCGCAACGGAATTTAGACATGAGAAAAATTGCATCTGAGCTTGCTCCCAGCACTTGTGAAGAACAATATTAAATAAAAGACAGAAGGTGCTCTAAAACTACAATTTATAGACAACTTACACATTATGCTGAACTTAAACTTGTTTATTCAGATAGAAAACAAGCAAAATCGGGAACCAATTTTGTTAATACAATAAAAATGCATATTTTACATGGATTAATGCGGACGGTGCCCAGCCTAAATTATACATGATTTTACGCTTCTGGGGGAAGGATTCACAAACAACACTCATTCTCTCACACAAACGCAATGCCACAACGAAACTCACCAAAATCAGCTTGCTGAGAGTAGGCGGAAGCAGGCGCCGCTGTCGTAGGCGAAATTCAGCAAGTCGGAGGTAGCACAAAACACAATATACAAAAACACTTTGAAGCTGGCTCTGGTCTGTCGTGCCTGTTTTGAGATGGTGCGTGTGTATAGCCAAGTTAAATTACATCTGAATTGGACCGCGAGCAAACACGCTAACGGCGACGCACGGCTACGTTACATGAACGCACTCCACTGAAGATGAAGTGGTTGAAAATCGGATTCATTATACAAAATCACGGTGGATTCTTAAGTTGCAGTCTGTTAGAAATCGATGTAGGTACTGTTTTATATGAGAAGTGCCGTGAATTCAGGCGACTAGCTGCAAATCCCGGAAGTCGGAACTCGGACCCACGTGGTTCCGCAAACCGATAAAATTGAATAAATTCAGTTTCCGAAAAATAAAGAAATTTAACTACAGCATGCAACCCATAGAAATGCTTAGAATTATATAAGTAAGCGAATGAAATATAGCTACACGCGATAGGGGGCGATTACAGAGACGGATGAGGTCCTGTCTCAGAAAAACCACAAAAGTGAAATAATTACAAAGTCGAAAAAATAAAATTAAGAATTACAGCATTCAACCCATAGAAATGTTTAGAATTACATAAGAAAGCTATTGACGGAGGTTGTACAAGGCTCAGAGAGAATTAGCGACGAAGACAGAGTGAGTCCTACAAGTCGGAGAAGAAACGGCAAAATTAAAATAGGCGCGGAGAGAAGATCGCGAAATATTAGTGGAAATCAGGATACCCGCATAGTTACTTGCCTGATGGGCATGGAACAAACAAGAGCGTAAGCTGAAGGCTTTGTTCTAAGAACCAACCACGTGTAAAACATATCACTCATGGAAGGAAACAATGAGAACATTTTTACATGCACTGTACAAAAATGAACATATCACCTATTAGAAATCGAGCCCCACAAAGCTAGAAAGTATTTATACTGAGTTCATACACCGCCACATGATCACAATAGGTTTTAACATACCAGGCCGTTATCAAACTGCAACAAGAATCACACATACCGTGTTTATCTATTGGAAATCACTGAATTGAAAAACGAGAACACATTTCCGGACACGATCGAAGAAAATATTCCAAAAAATGATTCTAAGTTCACGAATTTAAGTTAAACGTGCTAGACAATGAAACGCTACCATCTCCAAACATAAGAGCAGAACCAACCTTACCTCACCAGGAGACCAGCACTGAATCACCAGACCGAGCGGCTACGAGCTGCGGGAAGCCACCGGAAGCCGGAAAATCCAAGATGAGGCGGTAGTGGGGACGGAGAGCTAGTAGTCTCACGCTGAGGGAAGACTCACCAACTAGCTCGCAACCAAATGGTGTGAAAACTTCTTTGGTAGTATCAGCAGCTATCGACACTGAACCAGAGAGAACGATGCAAAGCGAGCTATCACTCCCCACATTCACACAGCAATAGATTCTCGCACATCCACTTCAAAGTAAGACAAGTACACATCCTCACAGGAACAGTGGCGTAGCGGAGAAGCCACATTTATGTCACATTAATTAATATAAAAATAAATTATTAATATAACAAAATAAGAAAACCTAGCAATATTAACTAATATTTTAACACATGAATTAAAAATGCTATTCCTCAAGCCTTTAAAAGAAGGGGGTTCAAGTTTTAACAAAATGATAATCTAGTGACATTAAATAAATAATAACTTTACAGAAATATACAAAAAATATATGGAAGATGACAGACGGTCGTCTTTCAAGATGTTCCGTCTGTCAAACTACAAGGTGGTGATGAGGTAACGAAGATGATACAATTGCTGATTTCAAATGTGTTATAATTCAAGATATGATGTTTTACAACTGCGAATGTATATTCTACGTTATTTCAAAGTTCAATGGGTATTAAAAATAATTTGTTACAAGTAAACCCTGTTCTTAAGTAATGAATTTTTCTCTCCTCATAACACGAAAATTACTGTCCAGGATGTCCCATTCAAAGCTTCCTGATTTCAAAGATCCAGGAAAGGAAAACCACAGTAGATACAACAATGAAAAATGCACCACATAGTAAAGCATGTCAAAGCATTTATTTATTTATCATCAATACACCTCTACATGTGAAACATTTGTAGCACGAAGAATATCTTCGGGTGAATGTGGTGGTCAGGCAATGTGTCGTCTGCATCTGATTGGGAAATTTCCTTTCCAGGAACTTGCAAACAATAGTTGACCAATGCGGCAGAGCTCCATCTTGTTGAAAAATGATGTTGGGTTGCAAGTCTTGTATCTGAGGGTACACAAACTACTCCAACATGTTTGTTCCGCAAAGAAGCACAGTCCAAAAATCCTGTCGTGCATTAACCCGCACCGGACGTTTAATTTAGTGCTATCACGAACATGTTCAATGACAAGGTGCGGATTTAGAGAGTCCCAAATCCGAACATTATGCCTATTAACCCTTCCTGATAGATGAAAGGAAGCTGGAATCCATTTCAATAGGCTGCATTTCGTAAGGATACATACGAAGATGCTGGTGAACAACACAATACAATGTTGTTTGAGGTATATCACGTTGCTTAGATGATTCACGAATTGATTTACGTGCCCCACTGTCTCTTCTGAAACCCCATAACGTGCACCACCAGAACGTTTCACAACACTTCCTGTTGCCAGAAACTTCCTATACCATTCCTTAGTTGATTTCGCATCAGGTGGATTACATTGATACACACGTCGCTAATATCTGTGCATAGTAATTGACTATTTTGTTTCTGCAAACTACTGCTTGCACACGCTGTTGTAGAGTCGCCATTTGCACTTCATGCGACCAAGCTGCACTCTGGCGACGATATTCGTGACTTCTGACGCGAGAATGTAAATTCTTTGAGACGCTCTACAATCTGGTGCATATCTCTTTGTTGTAGCTAATGTGGTTTCCCTATCCCAGGTCTTTGCAATCAGGGACGTTTGAATGGAACACCCTGTATTAACCATAGAGAAAAAAAATCGCACTGACACGTTTTCCGGCCCACTTGAAAAATGTTGAAATGTTTGTAGAACTTATGAAACTTAACTACGGGGTCATCAGTGCCTAAACTTACCAACTACTTATGAACTAGACTAAGGACGCCACAAATATCCATGCCCGAGGGAGCATTCGAACCCCCGACCGTAGTGGCCGTGCAGACCGTGACTGGAGCCTCTCAATCACCTCAGCCACCGCGGCCGGCGGCCCACTTTAGATTTGCTTTTAGTTTTATGATTTTTTGGAAACATTTTTCACAAAATAATAAAAAATTATGGGCGACAAAATTACGACTTTACTATTGTGATAATATCTACGCAACCAACACGTAAAATTTTGGTAGTGGCGGGCTTCAAACCACCGACCACGTGCATGGTATTTACAATCTAACGTGTTGCCCACTACAATGCGACAAACAATCAAGAAACCGTGCCTTATTTTTCTTATTGTTGATGGCAGTTGTTAACTGATGCTAATATGGCATTTTTAGTTACTAGATTACCATTGATCGTACGAAGAACGACATGTTTTTGTTAATTCTTCAGTGAGCCATTGCTTTGAAATGACAACTTGTAAGTTATAATAAGAAGAGTATAAAACACAGAAAGCAAGATGGCGTATGCCAAAGAGAGTTCTCGGCGAGGAATGTGACGTGACAGTTCCTAACACCTGGCTTACGTAAAATCAAAAGGCTGTGTCAAACCGCCGTTATTTTTGCAAATAGCTCTGTAACGACGAGAGTTACAAAAACATAAGAGTAAAAGATGTAGAGAAGTTTACCCTCTACAAATTCGGTTATTCTATTTTCGTGTCAGATGAACGGCTTGTTTGCAATTACAATTACGTATATTAAAAACGGCTTTTTTTTAGTGTTACTAACGTATTTTTGTCCTAAATATTTGAAAATGCGATGTTCTGGTCTCTGGCGGCCAACAATTAAGTCTGTAAAATTTGGTGCTCATTGGTTAAACTGTTCGACTTAAACAGTGGGAACACGTTACGGACAGACAGACAAACAGACCGACAGACACCGTAAAATCGCCGTTATTTTTGCAAATATCTCTGAAACGATGCAAAAAGTTATAGAGAATTTTCTCCTCTTCAAATTCATATATTCAATATCCGTGTCAGATGAACGGTTAAGTCGTTATTTGCATTTAAATGTCGAGCTGTCAAAAAGCCATTGCAAAGGCCCACTTCTAGTGTTACTACAGTAACCTAAAGTGGGTCAAAAAGAATAGATTTTTTTTGCAAGAAATTTAAAGTACTCACACACCCTAGAGGTGGGATTTTTAATATGTTGTTCGTGATACTCGTCCCTACCACAATACATAACTTTGCGACTATACGAATTTATCCTCCTAATTTTCCTTCCTTGGCTGGGCTACATAGATTTTTCCATCTGTCTTGAAAAGAGGAATGACCCGCGCTCTTTCCCAAACCTTGGGAACACTTCACTCCTCTAGAGACTTTCAGTGCAGATGGACGCTACGCTCGAATTTGCATGGTAATCGGCGAGACGGAGCGAGTGATGAGAAAGGTGGTCTTGCTAAGTCCGTGGCTCCCACATTCGATTGCGGGCACTGGGCCCAGACTCAGAGACGGGTCCTCCCTCCTGTCTTTTTTTAGTGTTGTGTGCAGGAGCTTGTAATTACAAGTCTATATCTTAACCATGCTCCTTTTTGGAATTTACTTTAAGTTGGTATAACAAGGCATATATTTGATACAGTAAACTTCATTTATGAAATTATGTTACTTAAAATTAAGAATTTACTTACAATGGTCACAGCAGGCCCTTAGTCAGAATTTAATTTCGGGAGGGGGGGGAGGGGGAGGTCAGCCAATTATGACTTATATTCTAACTTGTGAAGTGTTACAACATAAGCTGAACTGAAGGCGCAGATGTATTTGAATAGAGACTATATTAAATTTTATTCAATACAAATCTCGAAGGAGCAACTTCAGCACACTTTTGAAATACTTTATCAGGAATTAGGTGAAGAGTGTGGATTTTCGGAATGGGTGGCTTCATCCCCTTCATCTTCCCCCCCCCCTCCCTGTTACGGCCCTGGCCCCTAGTTCAGCTTAACGGAGGACTTGCTAGTACTTCTGGCAGACGCTGCGTCAGGTAAGGCGGAATTACTGTACACATACGAAAATCTCATCTTGGCAGAATGTTGGCGAAAAGGGAAAAAAATTTATCATTACATTAACCGAAAGCTGATCCATCAATTCCTTTTCAAGCCACGCCAAAAGTAACGACAAACTGTTGCGCCAACGGCATGAGTTGAGAACGAATCCCTAAGCGGCATGAACACCAGAGTGAAATGGGCAAAGAATTTTAGAATCGATTATAGAGGTAATCTGTCTTATGCTGACTGCAATTAAGAGGCTTATTTTTACACCAGACGCGTTTCGCTTTTTTATTTTAAAAGCGTCTTCTGTGGTCTGTAAATGATACAATGGTTTGTACAAGTTGTTTTTGATAAATAAATTAAAAACAGTTTTTAAAAAGCATTTTCACGTTAGGCCTAAGTGTTTTTAATTTAATATTCGGTCTACTCACGGTGTTGATGTCTCTTCTCTACATGTAATTACTGCTTCTCCGTCTTGTTGGCTGGAGTTCGTTTTTTCCTGGCGAGTGTTTCAGGGCTGTGTACAGCACTTTTCGTGTGTTTTTGTTACGTTTTTTCCTTTTCATCTCCGCACATCACAGCACTTCACTTTTAAATGTATACTGATAACATTTCGCCTGTTATATGTGGAATGCCTGTCTGTTCATTTGTCATTTCACTACAGTGTGGCTATGTTTTCGTGTGTTCATTTGTTTTTCGTTTGGTCTGTCAGTGTTGCCAACGTTACATATTTATAATATAAATACGACCTCATTCTACATGAGTGTGTGTGTATGTGTGTGGAGAGAGAGAGAGAGAGAGAGAGAGAGAGAGCGAGAGAGCGAGAGAGAGAGAGAGAGAGAGAGAGAATTTATTTATTTATTTTTTCTTTCGTGAACAGGGTGTTAAGATGTTTTTTCAGACGAGTAAATGCAGGTTTTAATGAAAACATGAGTGAGGGTGTGTGCGTGAGAGAGAGAGAGAGAGAAATATTTGATTCAATGAACAGGGTGTTAAGATGTTTTTTCAGATGAGTAAATACAGGTTTAATTGGGTTGTAACGGTGGGGGGGGGGGTGAGGGTATTGTGATTTGTGTTTATATGATTATATGAGAGGGGTTGACTCTCATAATGTTTATATTTATGTTAAGTGGTCAATAAGCTTGAAAAGTGTGTTGTTTGCTAGATTGGTTTGGTCATTTATGAGATGTTTCTTTTCTGTTATTGTTTTTTGGATATGATAGTTTTCTTGAAGGGTGAGCAGGTGTTTCTTGTTGTTGTTTATTCTTAATATTTCCATGTCAGTGTCTCTGGTGACAAATGTCTCTGGTGACAAATGTCTCTCTGGTGACAAATGTCTCTGGTGACAAATGAACAGACAGGCATTCCACATATAACAGGCGAAATGTTATCAGTATACATTTAAAAGTGAAGTGCTGTGATGTGCGGAGATGAAAAGGAAAAAACGTAACAAAAACACACGAAAAGTGCTGTACACAGCCCTGAAACACTCGCCAGGAAAAAACGACCTCCAGCCAACAAGACGGAGAAGCAGTAATTACATGTAGAGAAGAGACATCAACACCGTGAGTAGACCGAATATTAAATTAAAAACACTTAGGCCTAACGTGAAAATGCTTTTTAAAAACTGTTTTTAATCTATTTATCAAAAACAACTTGTACAAACCTTTGTATCATTTACAGACCACAGAAGATGCTTTTAAAATAAAAAAGCGAAACGCGTCTGGTGTAAAAATAAGCCTCTTAATTGCAGTCAGCATAAGTCAGATTACCTCTATAATCAATTTTAACAGCTGCTGCGGAATATGGCCACACAACCAAACATTGTAATTTTATAATCTTCTAAAATTTCGTTGTTGAAAAATATTCATCTTGTTTTTTCTAGTTCGTTTTTAATTTCAGTGACCAAAAAATTGAATAATTTAGAGCTGGGCTCGGGCCCCCTTCAGCACCGGGCCTTGGACCCATGGGTCCACCCAGCCCCACCCGTGTGGGGGCCATGGGTTAGTCGTATGCATAAGTCAAGAATTTGGGTCCGACGGGAGGCGTGCTAGGGTAGTCATCGTATCAGTGGTGACCACTGCCCCCGGATCGGAGTAGTGCGACAGCAGAGCGCGTGGCCGCGGCGGCTGAGACGGCGCCGGTGCTGCCCACTGGCGGCCGGCCTGCGCGTTATCTGCAGTGCACGCTCCGGCGGACCGTGAAATGGCCGCCGCACCAGAGACACCGCGCCAATTACGCGCCGTGCCGCCTCCTCATCACCAGCGCAGCCTGCGAGTCTTATCTCCGCTTTGTGCATATTCTCAGCCCGCGCTTACCAGATTACACAACGCCTGCACATTCAGACGGTTCTCGCAGCCGTATCTGTCACTGCGCCCCGTAGTATCCCAGCTACCCGTAACATTTGATATCGACGAATTCTGTGCTCGTGTGACTCATAATACGACAAAGATGGCACATTGAGTACCCCTCCATGTCCTCTCCCAGAGTAACTTCCGCCACCTCCCCCTCCCAGATGACGTCCTCCGTCCTGACATATACCCGTCCTACCAGCCCTGATACCTCCCCGTAGATGAAGGCCCCCCCTCCTCTTCCCCTCCCCCGCTTGACTACCCCCTCCCTGCCCTGGAGTCCCTACGGCTCCTCCCTGCCGCCTCCTTCCCCTCCGTTTTTCCTCCCTCCCCCCCCCCCCCCGCGCTTCCCACCCCTCCTCCTCCTCGGGGTCCTGGACCGACAGTTTTCTCAGTGCCGTCCTACATGTTTTTTTTATTTTTTTATTTTAAGGTCACTGTGGCTCCTTATTTTTAACTGACTAAATGTGGTTTTCATCATCTACTGTAATGTACTTCAAACTGTCGCATTGTCTATGTTATTGTGTCTCCGTTGTTTTATCTCCTGTTATATATTTTAATTCTCATCTATGTATTTAAAATTCTCTCGGCTGAAGAGCAGCCTATGGTCCTGCTACCAGCCTACCAGTGTCACTTTGGTGTGAAACACAATAAAGGAAAGAAACAATGAGTACATATGGAACTGGAATACATAATATCTCTATAGTATATCAAGGAAGGGCAAACCTACGTTTTTGGCGTTCGTAGATTTGGAGAAAGCTTTTGAAAATGTCGACTGGAATACACTCTTCCAAACCCTGAAGGTAGCAGGGGTAAAATATAGGGAGCGACGAGTTATATTCAACCTATACAAAAACCAGACAGTGGTTATTAGAGTCGAAGGGCAAGGAAGGGACGCAGAGGTTGGGAAGGGAGTAAGACAGGGATGAAGCCTTTCCCCAATGTTGTTCAAACTGTACATTGAGCAAGCAGTTCAGGAATGGAAGGAGAAATTTGGGGAGGGAATTTAAGTTCAGGGAGTAGAAATAAAAAGTTTGCGGTTTGCCGAAGACTTAGTAATTCTGTCAGAGACCGCAAAGAATCTGGAAGAGCAGTTGAATAGGGGGTATAAGATTAACATCAACAAAAGTAAAACGAGGATATTGGGATCTAGTGTCAGAAAGTCAGGCGATGGTGAAGCAATTAGAATAGGTAATTAGACATTAAAAGTAGTAGATGAGTTTTGTTATTTGGTCGATGTAAAGAAGATATCAAAAGCAGAATGGATATGTGAAGAAAAGCGTTTCTAAAAAAGCGAAACTTGATAACATCCAATATTAATTTAAATGGTAAGAAGTCATTTCTGAGAGCATTTGTCTGGAGTGTGACATTGTATGGGAGTGAAACGTGGACGATAAGGGGTTCAGACAGAAAGATGATAGAAGCTTTTGAAATGTGGTGCTACAGACGAATGATGAAAGTTAGATGGTTAGATCACGTAACTAATGAGGATGTGCAGAACCGAATTGCAGAGAAAAGGAGTTTCTGACATATCCTGACTAAGAGTAGGGATAGATTGGTAGGACACATTCTGAGAAATCAAGGAATTGTCAACTTAGCATTAGAACAAAGTGTGTGGGGTAAAAATCGTAGAGGGAGACCGAAGGACGAATACAGTAAGATTCAAAAGAATGTAGGTTGCCGAACATATTCTCAGATGAAGACGCTTGCACAGGACAGGGTAGTGTGGAGAGCTGCATCAAATCAGTCTGCGGACTGAAGACCACAACAACATACCAATTAAAAATTATAAGTTCAGTTGGTCTCGTTATCTTTGAATATGATTCCCACAAGGGCAAAAGTCCAGATTTGAAGCAAACGAAATTCAGTAAAGCTACGAATTATGACTTTATTCACTTTGAAAAATAAACTCACAAATATTCCGCCATCTTGGCTCTTGCACTCTCAAGTTCTTTGGACATTATGTCTGCAAACAATACATGCTCCTGGCACCTCGTCCAGATATCAACTGACCAAGAGGCTAGGTGCAATCTGGTTTCATAGAAATAGTAAAATCGTAAATTTTATCTTTGATTTACATAATTTTGACATGAAACGAACAGATATGACGTTTAGAACGTTTTAAACAGAATGACAAGGACAGCTATTTTCGCCATTCTACCTCTGAAGATGTCTTCCGCAGCCGAAGATGAAACGTTAGGGGAAAGTTTTATAAATCGACCACGGCTTATGAGCCCGGAAGTTTTAAATGAAGTTGACGCCGGCCGTGAAAGCTTACATTGTATGATCAAGGACAGTTATGTTTATAATCAAACAAAGAAGTGAAAATGACAACAGGCATGATTTAATAATTAATGACAACATCTATTTTTGATTCTGTGGTGCTTTCTGAAAAATAACATAAAGTTCAAATACTCTAATATATGAGCAATTTGTTTCAAATGAGTCATGGAATCGGTATTAATCCATATCCAGTGACTTAGTGACCATAACAGACCAGATCACAAAACACGCAAGATGACCGGTTTACATTCATATATTACATTTTACAAGCTGTTAATGGAAGATTTCCATTTCTACTAAGGATTAAAATACCGTAAGTAACGCACTAACATATATATGTCAATATATTGTCTTAATACTCTGTGACTATCCCCAAAACAATGAAGGTTATGTAATTTTATCACTGTCAAAACGTGTTTTACAAGCTAAAATTAAGTATTAGGTGTTTCAAGTTATTGGTATCAAACAATTCAATTGAGTCTGATGGTATCAGGTTCTTAATATTTGGTAGTGGATTACTTGTTATGTTATAGGCCGTAGTTCCAACACAGCCACCAGATGTCCTTTCATTTCCCTGTACATTTTACGCACTATACTGGACTCCTAAAATGTATTCTGCACCACTACACACTATTTGACGATGTTAACAGAAATGGCCAAACAGTACCCAAATACACCATCAGGAATGACAGAGCATGAGGACCGAGTCCATCAGAGACATACTCACAGCTTTGCATTCGTCATTATCTCCCATCCGACGTGCATTTGGTGCTTCAAAAAATGTTCATATGTTTGTAAATCTATCGGACCAAACTGCGTGGTCATCAGTCCGTAGCTTACAAACTATTTAAACTAACCTACGGACAAACACACACACCCATGCCCCAGGGAGGACTCGAACCTCCACGGCGAGCAACCGCGCGCTCCGCAGTGAGGCGCCTTAGACCGCTCGGCTACTCCACCGCGGCTTTGGTGCTTCATTGGTCACAAAGATCATCAATTGGCAGCCCACAGAAAGGGGTCTGAGTTCAGTACTAACTACCACAGAACTCTGCTCAGCTTAAAGTAAATGTTTGTAAAGTTACGGGACCTAACTCTAAACTTACAAAATAATTAAAGTAAGCTTACATAAGAGCAACATATTAAAGTAATAGCCATCAAATCTCCGAAGTGGAATGGCCACACACGGTGTGGCAAGTGCCTTAGCTTGCGTGACTATTCTATCACGACTCTGCCTAACAACTGATCTGTATCAAGTGGTAGTCCTCTAGGGCATATCGGGCCTAACCTTCTCAAGCCAAAATGTTATCAGTTTATTAACAATAATAATTCTTTGCATATTTCTATACTAAATGATTGGTATAATGTATATTTGATAGAAGTTTTATTTGTCCTTTATTGGGTAGTATGTGTTCACTTTATCAAACAATTCAAACAATTTGCTCTTAATTTAGCCACCTGAGAATAATTTATTAGTGATATTTTCAAATTACTTCGTTATCTTGGACTTGATATAATAATTTCAAACTCTTGCTGTCTGTGCTCCAACTTGGGCATCAAGAAACAATATATAGTTTGCTAGTGTATTGTAGCCTATTGCTGTTTCGTCGAAGTAACGGTAGACAACGAAATGATAATGAATTTTTGAAAGTCGTCAGAGCTGTTACGTGTATAAATCGTTGTGCCTGTGCAAAATCACATTTGCCGCATGGTACCACTGGGAGGGAAAGGGTTAAAATGTCACCGACAAGAGTAGAAATGTCTTCAGTGATGAGTCCTATATATACACCTTATGGGACTTAACTACGGGGTCATCAGTCCCTAAACTTACAAACTACTTATGAACTAACTACTACTAAGGACGGTACAAATATCCATGCCCGAGGGGGGATTCGAACCCCCGACCGTAGTGGCCGTGCAGACCGTGACTGTAGCGCCTCAGTCCCCTCGGCCACCGCGGCCGGCGATGAGTACTGTTTACAAATTAGTCTCGATGTCGAGCGAAAACGTAACTGGAAACGCCCCTGACGGCTGTGGATTACCAGTCTTCAGCCATCGTCATATGGTGCGTGTTTTCCAACTTGTACGGTTAACAAGCAGAATCCACTGTGCGGCTGAACGCTCGGAAATGATGCAACTTGTGCACATGAGACGCGTGCCTTAACGTGCTACATGCGATCGCAGTAGTCTTGTGTAGTTCGCGAACGAGCTAGTTCGGAAGAGCACTCCCATAGGCGAGCTACGCGAACTAGTTCGCAGATCCCTCGCCTCTTACTTCGTCCGCTACTTTTCCAAAGCTGACGGGGAACAGCGAGAGGACGCTAGAGCGCGCAGAATCGCGTGATTCCCTGTGCCAGTTACCTTCATTTCGAGCTGACATGCAGCTCAGCTGATAGTTTGTCACAGGAAATCTATATTACAAATAAACTACTACGAGTACTCTGCAAAGTAGTTGAATACCATTTTTTCACCAATTCGTGTAAATAACTGGATTATTTGCCTAAGTATTTGATGTCGAATTGCCCAAAAATACGGGTAACAGCACACGCTTTAGCAACACTGATTCATTGTATAAAAAAGCTGTCATAAAAAAAGAACTCTTTTAGTAGCGGTAGCAAAAGCCAAAAAGATCGGACGAACTAGGAGCAGCGGACGATTATGCCAAACGTATCTCGCTTCATAGTTCGTTGGATTCTTTTCCGAAAAACGACGGGCAATAGCGAGAGTGCGCGTAGCAGAATTAAAAGTCACGTGTTTGCCTTCTGCTGATGATTCATTTCTAGGTGAGCGTCTGGCAGCTAGATTACATAGTTCAGTGCTACAAAATTTATGTTTTGATGTGTTCTGCACTCTGCAATATCTGACTAATAAATTCCATAATGCCAAGATATAGAGACAACTCTAAACTTAAACGCGAGAAATTATCCACAAACTCTTTCATTTGGATTGCGTGATATCGTTAGCGGCTCAAGCAGCAAGCGCATGAAGCAGCTAGGTGGGGGAACTTCTCCCACCACCTGCACGAGCAGACCACGCCGTTCAGCCGTCACTCCGAGCGGACGAAATAAAAGAGCGAACTAGTTCGCGGCAGAGCTGCCAATTAAATAGAGCGCTCCCGATCGCCAACTATTGTGTGCAAGTCTAGATCGCAGCACACTGCAGTGACTGCTATTGTCATGTACCGGTGGTTCGCCTGTCGAGTGGACAACCCGCAATGCAGGGTACAAGCGCATGGATGCCTACCAGTGAGGCGTTATACAGCGGCGGTTCCAGAGTCACCAGAGGACGCGACGAGCACCGCCACAGAGCGCACTAAACCGGAACTATTTTCCTTCGCACAGTCACGTGAGGCCCGCTCGAGACTCTCCTGTATCACTGCGCGCAGGCTATTTAGGGGGGCAGTTCTCCGCCGACCGCCTACGAGAACCACAGCTGAGGGATCGCGACCAACGCCTCCATGGAAGAGTCCCTGCCAGCGACGCCCTGCCTCCAGGACTTCCCACAACAGAATACGTCGCCCGGCTCCGTCTCCCTGGCCGTTCTCTCAAGGCTGTCGTTGTTTCCCTGGCTAGTGCCTAATTGGTTCAGAAGAAAATTTTTAGTTAATGTTTATTGTTTTTGCCTTAGTTTCAGAAGTTTGTTACCTTGTTTTGTTTCCAGTAGATGATTAGTTTGTCTTGTCAATAAACCCAATTTCCGTAGCAGACAGTGTCTTTCACTGATTACCTCCTGAAGCGAGATATAGCAGCTATCGTCAGAATTAGGTTCTGGAATCACACACTTCACGAAATGGGCGGAGTGAAATTACTCCTTTTGCTCTATTAAAACGCACCTTCTCGCTATTGTGCATGCACTGCCTATGGTATAGACCCGCAAAAGAAAGAACTTCAGTATCTTTGAGTATAAGACTATTAGGAAATTTTAACAATGGAAAATCCGAATATCAATAATGGAGGATAGGTAACAAATCACCGTAAAGAGGTTCGCTGAGCTGCTGACAGACACGACAATAGATAATGACATCCACACAACTTAAATTTTCGGCCAAGGCCTTCGTCAGAAAAAGAAACACATACATTCACACAACCACTCAGACAACTATACACACACAACTATCATGTCTGGCCACTCCAACACAAGCTAGATTGTGAGTGAGGTGGGGAGTGGAGTGGGAAGGATGCTGGGTAAAGGTGGGGATGGAAAGTTCCGATTGCATGATGTATTTTAAAGGCGGGAATTTGAATTGTGGCAATAAATAGAGTGAAGGGAAGGGGGCGGGAAGGTATAAGAGGTGTAGAGGAGTGTGGGGAGGGAGTGGGGGGATTTCAAATGATAAGAGTAATAAGGAAAAATAAAAATAGGAAAAAAAGCAAAAATAAAGTTGGGAAAGAAGGAAAAAAGGGAAAATAAAGTAGGGAAAGATAGGAAACAATAATAGGTAAAAACAACAATAAAAGTACTAAATTAGGGGGATATTGTAAGCGGTAATACACAGTTGTAAGGAAGACATGGATACAGGACAATGGGTGCGGAAGGAAGGGGAGGGGGGATGTTAGGCATAGGGTGCAGGGATGGGAAGTTATCTTAGGTTGAGGCAGGATTGTTGCGGGAATGTATTGAAGGGACAACTCCCATCTGCACAGTTCAGAAGAGCCTGTGGTAGAGTGGAGGATCCAGAGTGCTGTGCTCAGCTGCATACTGTGCCTCAGGGTGGTCTATCTTATTTTTGCCACAGTTGGCGGTGGCCATTCATTCTGACGGACAGCTGGTTTGTCGTCATACCGATATAAAACGCTGTGCAATGATTGCAGCAGAGTTAGTATATCACATGGCTGCTTTCACAGGTGGCCCCTGACCTCTGATGGGGTTGGATAAGCCTGTAACAGGACTGGAATAGGAAGTGCTGGGTGGGTGAATTGGGCAGGTTTTACATTGGTGTCTTCCACAGGGATATGATCCCCGTGTTAAGGAGTTGGAGTTGGGAGTGGCATAGGGATGGGTTAGGATGTTGTAGAGGTTGGTTGGGCGACGGAACGCCACTTTAGGATATGTCGGAAGGATCTTGGGTAGGATGTCTCTCATTTCAGGGCATGATGACAGATAATCAAAGCCCTGACGAAGGATGTGGTTAAGTTGTTCCAGTCTGTGGTGGTACTGGGTGACAAGGACACTGCGTTGTGACTGATTACTGGGGTTGGGCGGAGGATTGGTGGTGTGTGGGGATACGGCATGGTAAATCTGTTTGCGGACTAGATCAGGAGGGTAATGTCTGTCTGTGAAGGCCTTTGTGAGGCCTTTGGCATAATGGCTAAAGTACTTCTCATCACTGCAAATTCGCCATCTGCGGGTGGCTGTATGGGAGGGATTTTCTGATGTGGAATGGATAGCAACTATCAAAGTGCAGGTACTGTTGGTAATTAGTAGGTTTAATGTGGACGGAGGTGTGGATGGAGCCGTCAGTGAGGTGGAGGTTAACAACCAGGAAGGTGACTTGTCGGGTTGACAAGGACCAAGTGAAATTGGTAGGGGAGAAGTAATTGAGGTTGTGAAGGAACTAGGATATGGTGTCCTGGCCCTGAGTCCAAATCATGAAAATATCATCAATGAACCAGAACTGGACCAGGGTGTTTGGGAGTTTGTGAAGCTAGGAAGGTTTTCTCTAGATGCCCCAAAATTCAATTGGCATAGGAAGGTGCCATATGAGTGCCCATGGCTGTGCCGCAGATTTGATTGTATACTTTTCCTTCAAAGCAATAGTAATCGTTTGTTTGGATGTAATTGGTAACGGTTATAAGGAATGAGGTATTAGGCTTGGCGTCTGAAGGACGTTGATAAAGTTAAAGTTCGAGAGCAGTAAGACCATGGGCATGTGGGATATTGGAGTACAGCGAAGTGGCATCCACAGTGACGAGTAAGGATCCATGAGGTAAATGGGTGGGGATGGTGGAGAGTCTGTGAAGGAAGTGATTGGTATCTTGGATGTGGGAGGCTAGGTTTTGAACAATTGGTTGGAGGTGCTTGTCAACAAGGGCTGAAATTCTTTCTGTGGGAACACAGTAACCAGCCACAATTGGGTGTCCAGGATTGTTAGGTTTATGGATATTTGGGAGCATGTAAAATGTAGATGTGCGGGGTGTTGTCAGGGTGAGGAGGGAGTTGAATTCGAGGGTGAGGTTCTGGGAAGGGCCATAAGATTTTAGTAGGGATTGTAGGTCATTTTGGACTTTTGGGATAGGGTTGTCCTGGCAAACTTGTAGGTGGAGGCATCAGACAATTGACGTAGGCCTTCTGTCATGTAATCACTGTGATTCATTACGACATTGGTGGAACCTTTGTATGCGGGGGGATGATTAGGTTTTGATTTGTTTTGAGGTTGTGTAAGGCTGTCCTTTCTTCTGCCGAAAGGTTGGTGTTCTTAGGAAGGGACTTGGGGAGGACGGTGATGCCAAGTTCGATGTGAGGAATTCCTGGAATGTGACCAGAGCGTGGTTAGGAGGGAGAGAGGGAGGGTCATGTTTGGATGGTGGTATAAATTGGGAGAGGTAGGTTTCAATGTTGGAATTATGTTGGCTTTGATTCGAAGGATATGTAGCAAAGTAGTTTTACATTGTAGGGATCGGCAGAAGGAGAGGAGGTCTTTGACAAGTGCAACGTGGTTAATTTGGGTGTGGAGCTGAAGGTGGGACCTTCGGATAGGATAGAAACTTCTGTGGGGTTGAGGGTTTTAGCAGAAACATTCAAGTCTCTAACGATTTCCGAAATGGAACATTCCTTCCGTATAGCTGTAACTGCAGGAACGAAAACTATCCCCAGAAACTAAAATCAGAAGTGTAAATAACGGATTTTGATGAGTCTCTCATATTTTGTGGAAGAGCATGTGCTGAGTACGAAACTAGTGACGGACCTTGGTTTTCGAGAAAATTGACCTTCAAGCACACCGTGCGATGTAAGACGCGCAACGTTAGCAAATGTTCCCAACATGTTAGCGTGGCGCAGTGGTTAAGGTTTACAGCTACCACGCTGGAGGTACCGTGTTCGGACCCTCTACGTGCTTTTCTCCTTCTTAAAGAAAACAAAAAGAAAAATCAGAATAGTCCTTTTATTTTACAGAATATCAGCAAATAGTGTACAATCTGTGAAATTAGAAATACTCACTTTTGCCGCAGTAATTAAATTTTAACGTCGTTATTACAAAATCTTACTCGCTATCGTCTGCATCGCCTGCTACGCCCTTTATCAACTAAATGAACAATGTTTTCCGGTATTGTGCTGCACTGTAGCGTTTCTGTTGCTTATACGACAAATATCATCCGAATTTCTGTTGGGGCATACCAAGCGATGCAGGCGATAGCGATTTAGATTTTGTAATAATTGTGAAAATTACAACGGCAAAACTGAACTTTTCTTACTAATTTTTTGAAAATGTACATTGTTTTTTGATAGTGAGTATAATAAAATGGAAAAATGTCGGACTATTCTGTTTTATTATTATTATTATATTTTTTATTTTATTTTAAATAAAGCAAGAACACGGAAAGGACCCGAACACGGCACCCATAGACCATAACCTTTGCGCCACGCTCATTTGGTTGGAACATGGGTAACATTACGCCTCTCAGAGCGCGCAGTAAACTTGTGTATCGGTTTTCGAGAAAAAAAGTCCCATCGCTAAAAACAGCGGATAGCCTCGTAGTCAGGGTGTGTCCCTCTACAACATGTCCGAGGGCCATCAAAATCCTTTATTTACACTTTTTATGGTCCCCTTGTAAGTTGACAGTTGGCGTGGTGACTGGTGGGAGCTCAGCGACCATCAATGGTGGGAAATGCTATCAGCTACAGTGCCGAGTGTCAACTTAGTTTTCACGCACAGTATAAATACTGTCCTATGATCTAAAAGACGACAAAACAGCAAAAGGAAACAGAAATAAAATGTTTGTTTACTGCACAATTCTAGCTGAGTAATCAATTTTGTCTTAAATGAATGGAGTTAGGAAACTCGGTGGGACTCCATGGTCATGGAACAAGTCAATACATGAATATTTACACAAGAATGGTAATAGAAATTTTTTTTAAGTAATCCTGTGCACACGACAATCTTAAGACAAAGTGAAAAGAATCAATAAAGAAAAAATTAATAAGCTTAATTTTTTAACTTTTCTAGGAGTTCCTCTCGACAGAATGAAAGGAGTGAGCCATGAGGTAACTCTTCAATTTAGATTTGAAAGCATGTTGGTTAGTGCTAAGATTCTTTAGTTCTTGTGGCAGCTTATTGAAAATGGATTCTGCAGAATACTGTACACCTTTCTGCACAAGTGTCAAGGTGGTGTGATGCAAATGAAGATTCGACTTCTGTCTAGTATTCACCGAGTGAATGCTACTAACTCGTGGGAATAAGCTGATATTATTAACAACAGACGACATTAAAGAAAAAAACGTATTGTGACGCCAGTGTCAAAATTCCCAGACTACTGAAAAGGGGTCGACATGACGTTCGTGAACTTACACCACATATTGCTCGAACCGCCCGTTTTTGAGCCAGAAATATCCTTTCTGCATCAGGCAGAAAAAAAATAATGCCATACGTCATAAGTGAGTGAAAGTAAGCGTAATAGACCACTTTTCGTGTTGAGAAATCACTTATTTCAGATATTGTTCTAATGGTAAATACAGCAGAATTTAGTTTTGGAACAAGATCCAGAACATGGGCTTTCCACGACAGCTTACTGTCTATCTGAATACCTACTCTCTCACTGAATACCTACCCTCTCACTGATAAAATTGTATCGATACATTACAAAATATGTAATTATCTGCGATGTGTCACAGATACATTTCATGTATTGATATTCATTTTTCCTTTTCGATTAACTCTGTAGAAACATATGAACATCTCTGTTCGTTTCTGGTCGAATTAACATCTCTCAGCAATTACACCGCTTTTCTAATTTTATTTATTTATTTTTGTGATAGCTAGCTAAGGCTAAGACTTGTTATGTATGTATGTGCTTCAATGTTTTCTTTCATTAATAAATCCCCCCATCCCCCAGTCTCTCTTTAAAATGCAATTTATGAGTTTTAATTGTAGTTAGAAGATTCCTCCCATCTCCCTGTGAAGCTTCTCTCAGCCATGTTGGACTGCTCCAGCAATAGATGGTATCGTTTTAGTGTTAAATAAACCGTAGTCTCTCGTGTAGCCCTCCTGTTAAAAATTCGCATTTCAGATCTGTATTTTTCAATAATCGGTAAAACCTGTAATAATTTTTCCTATTCCCATTTCCGGGCGGTACCAAATTGCAATGTCCACTTTTCTTTTAAAATGAAATATTTTACGCGGTCAGTGACAGGGAAACTGTTTAATAATAGCAAACCACACCATCCATTGCCGGTGAGTAGTTACTTTTATCAAAACTTTAACTTTCAGCCTACCAGGAGAAACTTGGATGTAGAGCTGTATTGGCAACTATTCGTTGAATTCTTATTAATACATTGCCTGCATTACCTGCCACCGTTAAATAGTCTGATAATCCCTTATTTTTCACTTAAAGATTTATTTTTCCTATTTTTTTCCAATTTTTTTCACAGTAATTTTTGCATGGCTTCCAACTTCAAATTTTCCCCATTTGCCATTTTCTAATCACTAACTTAAACAGTGCGGAGTGACATTAAAGTGTTCTTCATCAAAAGCTGGTAAATTATAAATATCTATTCAGAAATGTAGTGTTCGTTTTGACGAACAGAAGCAAAAATTCCTCAGGTTATTACATTATTTTCTCACGTTGATTAAACATACTCGTAGTTGCATGAAACTTACAAAGTAGCAGACAGATTTTATCGCTTAGTTCTTCATTTTTGGTAATAGTTTCATATTTCCTGACGTAATTTGTCCATATCTTTTGCAGTTATTATTGATCTCTGTTTTTTGAAGTGATTTTATCTGCCTTCCTTTCTATACTGTACCGAAATTTTAGCGTACCGGTATCTATTTTTCATCTACCTTGGCCCGGATTACTAGCAATGTCCAACATCAAGTAACGACTTTTTCTCAACAATAAGCATACAGAGCCCTTATGAACATTATTTGCATCTGTTAAGTACAGATGTCTGCAGGTGACTGACATCATTTACTGATTGCCAACACACTGCTTCCCTGCAAATGGCGGCTTTGAATATGGCACTGCTGCACTGGCGCCAATAAGCGGTCTAGTTACTTTTAGTTAGTCTGTGATACTGACAAGTTCCTTTCATTTCTTTCAGCTCTGTTAATGCAAATAATGCCAAGTTGTATGGGGATTCAGAACGCAGTTAAAACTGCAGTTCTCCTATGTTCAAATGTTTGTAGAACTTATGGGACTTAACTACGGGGTCATCAGTCCCTAAGCTTACAAACTACTTATGAACTAGCTAAGACTAAGGACGGCACAAATATCCATGCCCGAAGGGGGATTCGAACCCCCGACCGTAGTGGCGGTGCAGACTGCGACTGGAGCGCCTCAGTCCCCTCGGCCACCGCGGCCGGCAGTTCTCCTATAACTGCCTGCGCAAAAGAGTTCAAAAGTCGTATGGAAGCAGCGGCATACCACGTGTAATAGGACCACAGACATACATTTACAAGATTAGTCATACCCCAAGTAGTTTAAAATAAGGGGAGACAGCGCTACTATGCATAGCTTAACTGCCGACTGAATCCAGCCCGCCATCTTGCGGAGCCAAGGAAATATGTCTTCAGATGAAAACTTTGTGTGATTCTTGCCCTGTTAACTCACATACATTTAATCGACTACAATTTCTGAGTACATATTCGATATGTATTACATAAGTATACAAATGCAGACGCATCAGATAGCTGAACTGTGATTTATTAACGCAAAGTCTCATTCGATAAGTATGACTTACATATAGCGATATTACCCAAATACTTTACAAGAACTGAAATTGTCCGCTGTAGTAGCTCATACGAAATACAAAAAAGATTTTTCCGATAATGACAGAGCCAAGCTTCATATTTTCGTAAGTTCAGTTGCGAAGAAACGATTATGTTGAATACATTAGAAAATTCTGCAACTTCCACATTGTTAAATATTCATACTGAAATTCTGTACCTCCACGCCTTCGAATTTTCAAGGCAACCCATATCTCGTAAAAATGAAAACGGCTTTAATCAAATTGCGTGGTTATGGTATATTGCCCCAAATTTGCGATTAGATAGGGGACTTCCTGTCAGAGAGGACTCAGTTCCTAGTAATCGATGGTAAGGCATCGACTAAAACAGAAGGGATGTAGGGCTTTCCACAGGGTAGTGTTATTGGTCATCTCCTGTTCCTTATTTACATAAACGATGTAGGGGAAAATCTAAGTAGCTCTCTTAGGTTGTTTGCAGATGACGCCGTCATTTACCGTCTAGTAAAATGATCTGAAGATCAAAACCAACTGCAGAACGATCTAAATAAGATATCACTACGGTGCAAAAATTGTCAGTTGACTCTAAATAATGAGAAGTGTGAAGTCGTCCACATGAGTACGAAAAGAAATCCGTTAAACTTTGATGAATCAATCAAAAGTGAAGGCCGTAAACTCCAAAAATATCTAGGAATTACTATTACTTCAGACTTAAACTGGAAAGAACACGTAGATAATGTCGTGGGAAAGGCGAACCAGAGACTGCGTTTTATTGGCAGAATCCTTAAAAGATGCATCAGAACTACTAAGGAAACTGCATACACTGCGCTTGTCCGTCCATTTTTGGAGTATTGCAGCCCAGTGTGGGATCCTTATCAGGTGGGTTTGACGGAAGACGTCGAAAGAGTACAGAGGAGGGCAGCTCGTTTCGTATTGTCACGATACAGGGGAGACAGCGTTACGGAAATGATACAGGATCTGGGATGGGAATCATTACAACAACGGCGCTTATCGCTGCGGCGTGGGCTACTTACGAAACTACAATAACCAACATTCTCCTCCGAAAGCAAAAATATATTGTTGACTCCCACTTACATAGGTAGAAATGACCATCAGAATAAAACAAGAGAAATCAGAGCTCGAACGGAGAGATTCATGTGTTCTTTCTTCCCTCGCGCTATTCGCGAGAGATAAATAGTATAATGCTGGTTCGATTAACCCTCTGCCAGGCACTTAAATGTGATTTGCAGAGTATCCCATGTAGATGTAGATGTAGATGTAGAAGTCACTGAGGGAAAATACCGAAAAGAATAGCAAGTATAATTTATCAACAAAAGTTTCATGTGTCAAACAGCAGGTGCCTTTCTTGTTTTGCTTGCACGTACATAGGTAATGCAGGTTACTTTTTTTTTATGTAAATAAAGTACCACTTTGAACTCAGAAAGCAATGAATACACACTCGTCAGCACAAATGTTATTGGCTTCGCAGTATGGCGACGGTGACTTTACTTCTGTGGTGTTGAGGGCACCTCCCCCTACTCTAACCTCCTTGGCCATACCGGACATAACAACAATGGTGTCACTGCCGTATTACCTTTTTATAAAGAGTGTGTAACCAACTGCGTGTGTATGGATGTAATAGTCATAACAAATAGAAATGGTGAATACACTTCTTGTAGTTTGTGTCCGTAAGATGGCGTCAGGCATGAGTCATACCAGCGACACTGCCAGTCTGTGAATAGGACTACGTCTTCTAAAGCACTCTGACGTCCAAACTAACCTCTTTGTTCAGGGCAGTTTAACGTTTAGCTCCTTTTCGACAGCTATAGAAATATGTTGCGTTCCCTGCAGAAATGAGATTGATATCAGTGACGGCATATTGAATTATAATCAAAAACATGTGTTAAGTGCAGTGATCTCAAAAGATAAAGTTATAGCCAAGAAGTGTAACGAAATTTTTTACAATAAAGTAATTTTAATGTCGTCATAAATGATATTTCAGCTCATTGTATAATCTGTAATCCATCTTGTCTTGTGTGATATAGCAACGGAGTAAGTCATTGTACTGAGAAGGCGAAATCACCATAATATTTCCAGAGTCGCTGTTATGTCGTCTTTTCCTCACTATCACATTTTGAGGTGTGTAAAGTTAGTGTAAAATGTCAGATATAATTTTAAATAGAAGCAGACAGTATTTCGTGCTCTTTATGGTTTAACATCACCCACACAGACATCTGAAGCATTTTCAGAATTTTAGCTCCCGCTCAGCATCTCCGACACCATCAGTGAACTGCAGTCGCCGCCCGCCATTTCGCGGTTAATTAAAATTAATAATTATTAAATGGTTTAGGGCGGGAGCCGAAATGAAATAGGACTTTTTGCAATTATTTTTCACCTTACACTACGATCATGGATGGAGTTGGAATAAAGTTTCATTGCGGAGATTTTTAATGAAATTTTCGTGGTACGTCTAAGGAGCAAAAAGAGTGCAACTGAAATAACGTGGAACTTTAATATTCAAATACTGTATGTAGAGTGCGGACTCATAAAATTGTTTTTGTATTGTGACGTCGGATATTTCTTGGCTTAGTAACAGTTAAATAAATGATACACAATTCTCACGCGTAAGATAATTTACAGACCGAAACAAGCCAATGATTAGTGAAGTCTTTTATTTAATGTTTCAGTGTGGAGTTTCGTCAGCATAATACGAGGGTCGTCCATAAAGTAAGTTCCGTTTCTATTTCTGTCCGCGGCAGCGCTACGATCGCAGTTCAGAGCATGCGCGGCAGTTACTCTGACTCAAGGAGAAGACATGTCGACATTTTCAGATCGCTGCTGCCGACGTATGCTTTGTAGTGCTTCTTTATAATGTCAGTCGTAACTGAAAATACCTCCGCGTATGAAATCAGATCTGATTTGTTTTATAAATGCAAGGAAAGTTAAACCAAAGGGAATTCATCGGCAAATCTGTGAGGTTTATGGACAAAATGCTACAAGTGATTCAATGGTCAGAAGATGGGTCAGACCAGGCCTACGTGAAGGGAGGCCTGCGACAACCTCCAGTGACGTTACGGCCTGAGTTACAACTCCTAACAACACAGGCTGGCGCATCCGCCATTTTCATTCCTGCGAATGCTAAACACAGCACGCAGTTTATACGAACAGTGTTGTTTTATTTAAGTTAAGTGAAATATTTTACAAGTGCCCGGCATAGAGCCTTAGATCGTGCTACTTTGAGCTTGCATTCCGCTCTTGTTTACATCGATATGTGGATTAGACACAAAAATCTTGCGTTTTCTTTACTTATTGCTGCGTCAGTCCAAATATAGAAAAAAGAGCAAGAAACATATATTTCTGTGATAAAAATCGCATACTACGTTTAATGCTACCGAAACTGGTCATCTAGATAGAATTTTTAAGTGATCTTGGCTTCTATTTGAGTAATGACTGTCAATATGCGAGGTTTGTTTGCCGTCTTGCAGTAGCTGCTGTGACAAATTCACCACATCGGATTTTTGTACTCAAATTGCTGAAAGTACTTCTATTATGTTATTAAGAAAGTTTTAGAATGTATTACAAACTCTAAAACTAAAAAGAATATTAGTGTACAGGATATAAAGTCTTCGGTCGTAGAGGCACACGGTGCCTATGTTGGCAACAACCTTTGAATGCTATTTGTAAACCTAATCGTATAGAATGTGTTGAGCATGAAATAAATAAATAATTCTGTTCCTTCTCTAAGGTTGACAGATTTTCGCATGTAACAGTAACCTTGTCTTGTCAGTAATTTAATAATACTTATAAAGCAAACATTTCGTTGCCAACATTAGCACACTACACCGCCGCAGCCGTAAGTAAAATTTACCCAGTATTCTTTGCCAGTTATTCTTATCTTATAGATAAGCGTCAAAATTGGCATTTACTAATAAGAAATTGAATCGATGATGTATTTTGTGACAAAACATCAGGTACCGTCTATTCTGTCAAATTGCATACTACAAGTTATGATGCTAAATCTTCGAAATACCACAAATAGCATACAACGGTAGATGCCTGTATCAGCACAGTACGCTGCCACAGCCGTAACGAAACTTTTTTCCCAGTATATTTATATATTCCGTTTTAGTGTTTATAATACTTTCTCACAATAACGTACGGTAACAGAAGTATCTTCAACAATTTGTCCAATGTTAGTACAAAACTTTTTGATGAGTTGTATTTCTCAATATACTATATACGACACACACATTGTGATCTAAAAATAGTATGTTCTGGGATGCTTTGCTGTAATATGATATTTTGCGGCTACTAATCCCCTACAGGCAGCTTCTCTGTTAAGAGGTAGTACTTTCAGAAGAGCTAAACAAAACCGCAAGTTCAAATATCACAAATGAGGTTTACTATTAAATATTGCTTCAAGTAATAATAATTACTATTTACTTACAATACATAACTGTGGGCTCGGTTCGGGTTCCCAGTTTTTGCGCCGACAGTTAATGATCCACTTTTTCTTCTCTTATAATCTCTCGGGAAACTAAACATTCTGTAGCCAACTCTGGAATGATTTGAGCAGTTTATGGCAACACAACCACCCGTAATTTCGTGCTAAAGTGCAATGACGCAAATCCTATAGCACCGCAGTGTGCTTAACTTGCGAGCCGCGAGACTGAAAATGGCGGATGCGTCAGCTCGTACTTACACGAGCCTTAGCCTGAGTGCTACGCCCAGAGACAAGCGCGACGGGGCTAACAGCTCGCTGTGCTATTTCTACTGAGTAACTGTGCTGCAGGCGTCTAAAGTGTCACACATTGTACATTACACGCAGATTGCACAACAGGTATAGAGGTAATGAGAAAGGGAAATTAATATTAGAACCACTTTTAGCAGTAACAATACAACTTACCTCAAAGGCGATTACGTAAAAGTTTGCTTCACTTTCGAACTCTTGTGAAATATGCAATTCTGGAACTTGACAATACGAGTTTTATATCAGGTGGCTCAAACTGTAGCTTTCTAACAAAACTTAACTGCTCACCATTGCTTTTTAACTCGCTAATGCCCGGATCCATTGTGGAGCAAATAGTGTCCAATTTGACCTTCATACCCACACACTCACTATTGTGAAAGCTACTCATATGACACAGCAAATTCTCTAATGTAGAATACCTTATGCAAAGTAATGTGTCGCTTACAGCTATTCAGACATATTTCTATATTAAAATATCTTCAAAGTCTTACAGAACGCAAAATAAATGCGATGCCTTTCATACAAAGTCTGTAAAATGAGACGAAATCTATGGTGATCTTACATGAAACGTCGCTTAAACGTAATTATTTTACTCTGTTCGTGAAACTATCAGAGTTGTAATTCCACCCTGTTCGCACCTTGGGCCAACATTTCTCTTTTCCCGGCACATGATCATTTTTGCTCGTTCATCTGGCGGTGTTCTTTCAGCAGAAAGATTCACAGACATGTAGAATGGTTGTCCAGGAAACAAAGAAGGAACAGCATCTGATGTCAACTTGGAAATCGTCCTACGAACTGTCAGCACAGAACCATCTGATGTCCTCATTTCATCTTCAGTAATTATGTGCTTTCCGGCGCAATGCTTAGCGCAAACTACAGAATTCTTTCCAGGGGTGAAATCTTGGCGATGAATTGTTCGCAACCACTTAGCGTCTTTTGGAGACGAAAATACTGAAATATTTCTTTGCTTGTTCCTGTGATTTACAGTGCAACCTGATACACAGCAAGTACGCCACATTTCTAACACCAACAAGAAGGAACAAATGTTTGTAAATCTATCGGACAAAACTGCGTGGTCATCAGTCCGTAGCTTAAGAACTACTTAAACTAAGGTAAACTAACCTAAGGACAACACACACACCCATGCCCCAGGGAGGACTCGAACCTCCGACAGCGAGCAACCGCGCGTTCCGCAGCGAGGCGCCTAAGACTGTTCGGCTACTCCACCGCGGCACAACAAGGAACAGACCGATATATCCGTTTCTGCAGCAAGACACCCATACTACTCACGATTAAGCCAAGAGTGTTTGCACAAACCTAGTATTCCTGCCAGCGTGTGGACTATTTCCTAATAGGGAGATACATAAATCTTCACTCAAATTCAACTGAAGAGATCCTCAAATGCAGGCGATGATTCTCACACTGTCGCTAAAAGCTTACTGAAACGTAGCGTACGGCCCGTAGACCTCGACTGAACCCATAAATGCTGCACTGGAAGGCTGGGTTTACTCCGCGGCTCGGCACCCACTTCGTGACATCACGCAAGCTACCTGTCAGTTGATGCAGGCTCTATATCCCGTAGGCTACGGTCAGACTGCTAGTGCCTTTGCTATGGAAGCTCCACAAATCTCACGTCCACTAATTCATGAAATTGTTACTGAAAAACTGAAATTTCAAAAACTTTGCTCACGTTGGGTACCCAAAATTCTTACTGAACAACACATTTTAGTTTTTGACTCGTTACAATGAAGAAGGTGGTGATTTTCTTTCCCTGATAGTCAGAGGGGATGAAATTTGGGTATCGTACGACACCCCTGAAACAAAACAGTAATGAATGGAATGGAGGCACACTTCATTCCCAACGGAGGACTCCTCGAAAAGTCATGTGCGCCTTTTTTTTTTTTTTTTTTTTTTGTGACATGAAAGGTAATTTGCTATTGATTTCTTAATTGGACGCCAAATAACCAATGGACATGGTCATTGCGAGACCATTAAAAATTGCGCTGCGCAATACAGAACAAGCGCCGAGGATTACTGTCAAAAGGTGTTGTTGTTGGTTTTTTCTTTTTTTTTTTTTTTTAATTTTTTTTTTTTTCACGATAATGCCCGACCTCACACGGCGAATGTAAACAAACAACTCTTACGGGAATTTCACTGGGGCGTGTTTGATCGTCATCCGTACAGCCCGCACCTCCAACTGTACACGTTTGTTTTATACAACCAAACGCAAATACCTCGTATTACGTAGTAGTTTGTGAGAAAGGACAGTTTTAAATATTCTTTATTAAGATCAATTATTTGACTTATGCATTGTATATTGCTGTAAAAAGAATGTCAGAATTTAGTACAATCAGTCACTCACTAATTTCAGAATAACTATTCAGCATTGCATCAGATAATAAGAAAGATTTAATCATGGTCCTTAATCAAAAATTGACCTTTATTTTATATTTATTAAAAACATATTCGAAGAATTTTGTTTTCTTAAAGAGAGCTTTCTATCAATTATCAAATAACATTTCATTTCAGCAGTTAGGTACAATTTATACAGTACAAGAAATGTATTCGCAATTGCGAATATTAATCAGCGTCATCTGTATGGTGTAACGCTGACATGAAAATTTGTGCCAGGCCGGGACTCGAACCCGGATTTCCCGCTTATCACGAGAGGTCACGTTACCTTTAAGCTATCCGCACACGCTTCCCGGAACGACCCAAACCTTCATATGTCACACATTGTCTACTACCCATGAGTGCTCGTACATTGTAAGATGGAATTCCCGCACAGGGTGAGACTTTTTGGAACATTTGTCGCAAGCCTTGCTATGATTGATTTTAAATATAATGTGCAGTGTCCGTGTTTATTGATATAACTAAGCAAATGTCCTTCGACATGGATGCATGTAGCGTAAAGGTAACGCGACCGCTCTGGATAAGCGGGAAATCCGGGTTCGAGTACCGGCCCGGCACAAATTTTCATAAGTCACCATTACACCGTACAGCTAACGCTGATTAATATTCGCAATTGCGAATACTTTTTTTGTATTTACATTAGCAGCTGTAGTCGCCGCAGTGTCCGTTCCTTCAGACCTACACACATGTCTGAAGGACATTTGCTTAGTTAGATCAATAAACACGGACACTGCATATCATAGTCAAATTTATACAGTATTTTTTATTTGTAAGGTAAAGCAACCAACAATCCGATGATTGGTTTGAACACCACAGTGTTTTACTACGCATGGTCCTGTTTGGAGGTGGCATGCCATTGCCTTCCCCCGACCTTCTAACTGACTTACCCAGTCAGGTCCCAGGGGGACCTACAGTTTAACGTGGGTTCCGAACCACGGTGCTACTCGGTATTTTTCACATGAGCAATACTGCCAGAGGTGAAAGAAGTGGAAAGTAACAGATAAAAATCCTCGGACCTGGCGGGGATCGAACCCGTGACTCTTGGATTTGTAGTGTGACAATCTACCTTTCTTTATTTTTTTTTTTATTTTTTTTTTTAATTAAATTCTTGTTTTCATTTGTTGAATGAACTAAAATTTCCTCCTTCGTTTCTTTAAAGGTGAAGACAAAACAGTCATTTAAGCGTTTTATAATTTAAGAATGCAACTGGAGAAAAAAAGGAAATAATAATGATTTTAAATATTTTTAATATTTCTCCTCTGAGGTATGATTCCATTTTGCGATCTGAAACATAACTACTGACAACTTCTGAAATGTAGGCCGGCCGCGGTGGCCGAGGAGACTGAGGCGCTTCAGTCACGGTCTGCACGGCCACTACGGTCGGGGGTTCTGATCCCCCTCGGGCATGGATATTTGTGCCGTCCTAGTTCGTAAGTAGTTTGTAAGTTTAGGGACTGATGACCCCGTAGTTAAGTCCCATAAGCTTTACAAATATTTGAACATTTTTTTCTGAAATGTAGAATAAAGTACTTTTTTCGGTTTCTTGGTCCTTACTGACGATTTCAAAGTTCGTCTTCGGGAGGTTAAATGATTTGGTTTCCACACTTTTTCGTGTACTTTATCTGGTTCTTCTTTATTTTCTCACTTTGTTTATCTTCTCTAACTACACTGAGCAACAGAGGTTGTTTGTAAGGACGCCACAAACAGCACGTCAAACATGTATATGTTCCAAGAGAGCCGAATTATAAAACGTAAATAAAGCTAGGGCAGTGTTGGAAAGCCAAGCCGCCGTGCTCGCGCACTGGAGGAGAGCGGCCATCTTGGAGCACGAAACAGCGCCGGACGTTCGTTCATACAGTGTTGTCCTAAGAACACGACCGTCTCATCGGAAGTAGTGATTTGCAGGCCTGTAATGCGTCTGCATCTCACATAATCACACGTAATGACCGAGAGACCGACAGAAAATCTATATCCCTTGCGGCACGATCGAAAATTGAACCGTTGCCGGTTTGGCCAACTGGACGCTGGTCTGACGTCACGGTCAGCAGACGCCCTCACTGGAGTGCGTCGTGTGTTGAGCTGCGCCGACCACGCGGGTTCCGCGCCGGTGATCGCTGGCCCTTGGTAATGACAAGACGCCGCCGTCTGCGCCCTCCCCATTACAGCTATTACCCAGTCCCCCCCCCCCCCCCCATCCTCTTCGCCGTCTGAATCGTGCTCCGCTCCCCGATCGCTCAGCTGCCTCCCCCCCCCCCCCCCAATCCCTCTCCGTCAAGCCCCCCAATCGTGATCGGTATTTATACGGGCACGATAACTTGATAAGTCGTAAAGTGCGCCACAGCCGCCGCCATCGACAACCGAAACAAAAAAGAACGGGACGGGAGGAGAGAGAGAGAGAGAGAGAGAGAGAGAGAGAGAGAGGAGCCTAAAACAAATACCGAGGCGGTGCTCTGTAATTTTCTGCCCGGGTCCTGGCCAATTACCTTCGGACAATGAGATGCTAATCTTGGCCGACTTACCAGATAATTATAGAGGGTGAGCGCATACTGCTTGTGTGTGTGTGTGTGTGTGTGTGTGTGTGTGTGTGTGTGGAGAATTTGGGAAGGGGGTGGAACTAAGTTTTCTTGCCGGTGCGGGTAAGAGGCTCTTCCGGTTATCTGGGTCCTCGTACGGCGCGGCAATCTTCCTGCCCCGTTCCATCATCGGCGGCACTAAAGGACGTGACACTACTCCATAACGCCTGTGCAGGAAATCTGTCAAAATTGAGACGTTCCGCCCTGCGTCTTGGACAGGTTACTGGGCGTCCACCCAAGTTTAGTCAACAGAGGGAAAATTATAATTTTTTGTTCAAATTGTGAGTGTATGACACTACCCGGTGGATAGAAACACGACATTTTTCAGAAACAAATAGTTTCGGTATAAAACTTCCTGGTAGATTAAAACTGTGTGTCGGAACCGGGACTCGAACCTGGGACCTTTGCCTTTTGCGGGAAAGCGCACTACCGTCTGTGCTATCCCGACACGACTCACGATGCCGCCCCACAACTTTACTTCCGCCAGTACCTCGCCTCCTACTTTCCAAACTTCAAAGCAAGGGCAAAGGTCCCAGTTTCGAGTCCCGGTTCCGGCACACAGTTTTAATCTGCCAGGAAGTTTCATATCAGCGCACATTCCGCTGCAGAGTGAAAGTTTCATTCCAGCTTTCGTATATAGTTTGCACATCTTTAGGGAGCGATCTGCTTTAATAGGAAAATAGTACGAAAAATAACTTTTTTTCAGTTTCTTTATTTTTTATTTTATTTTTTTTATTTTTATTTTTTATTATTTTTTGGTTTTATTTTTTTTTTTTCCAACCAGTTTCAGTAGTGCCATCATCAGGTGCTCTACAAATATACAAGGAAGAATGTAACAACGTAACAACTGCAACGTCAGCTGAGATGATGTTCCTCCTGCGGTCGTAAAATTCACTAAGACTAATACAGTGTTTGAGCATTCACCTTTCTTAAAACAGCCTAAAAAAATTATGCAGTTGTTACATTCTTCCTTGTATATTTGTAGAGCAGCTGATGATGGCAGCTAGATTGCTGAAACTGGTTGTGTAAAAATAAAATAAAATTAAAAAAAGCGATCTTTGGCATCATTTTTCTACAAATGGTTTTGTTGACGCTCAGTGAAACCTCAAGTTATTCCATTTTTTTTTTACTAGCGACCCGCCCGGCTCGAATTTATATTCTATATCTATAAATATTTATGCGTGTATGTAATTTATTCATTACTATGTTCTACGTAACATGCTTAACACAACGCCTACAATTTTTTACAATCCTCAGTGTGTTTAACCCATATTTACATACTAATATCACAGTGTGCAGGTAGCATTTCAGACTAATCAATTTGCAAACTGCAACCGTTAGGACAAACAAAGTTTAGTCAGGCAAACCATTTTCCGCTTCGTCATCTTGAAGACTTAGCCGACTGGCTTGAACTCCACAGCCACTCGGAAAACCGTTGTTTCTGTCATTGCAGCGATAAGTAACGTATATCTAAAAGTTTACGGGCCTCATGGAGGTAAAAAGAGGGGAGATGGCACTACGGGCGTCTGTTGTACTTCTGCTTGAAGCCGGTAGGCGTGGCCGGCAGCCATGTTTAATTGATCAAAACACTCACAGGTCCTTAGCTAGGACTGCTGTTTTTTCATGTTTATCGTCCTGTCCACGCAACAATTTCGGAGACTGTTGAATGTTATACTACAACCGTGCATTACAGAACCTAAGGAACGGCATTTTTGTTTTTAAAATGCGCATTTGACGCAGCAATACAACGTGTTTGGTCTCGACAAAATGCAGTGTTTGGTTTGGTTACAGACTTCAAATAAAGAAAAAGTATTAGTGTACATAGGAATAAGCTCTTTCGAAATTACGTAAAACCACTTCGTACTGTATCTGCGTCGATGTAACCTAAAAGCACGAGATGGTTGACGAATTGTTTATTGTTTCTACCCTGTCGCATTTTCACACGTTATTGTACGGTATTTTATTGCTCACATTTTTAAGTACAATAACCGTGTATGGTTTTCATGTCAGTCCACAAAATTTTAAAATTAGAATATGCGTAAAGAAATAGGCATATTGTCACGCTTTTGTATAGTTGTCATCACAGTAAGATTGGCCTGCCAATACACAGGATCTGAATACATACCTGTTATATATTGTTCTGTGTGCTGTCAGTAAAAACACAATAGACTGACACACATGTCAGATACAACAAATAAATGAGCAGATTTTTCTTTGATTTGCAGTGAACGAATATTGGTAAGGGGTAGTATTTTCTTTTTCTCATTTGCAAATATAAACATTTTTTGTGGTTTCTGTCCCCATAAAGTTATACAATTAGATAATGGATACTTAAATAGAGATACTATATGGGTGATTTTCAGATAACTGGCCAAAACAAGATTCCTAATTCGTGATTTTTTCCGTGTTACTTTCCTTTCAATGTCTGACGAAAATTATTCATTAGAATATTCTCTTGTATTAAGTAAAACATGCAAGCTGTAAAGTTTCCTTAAAAAATGTTTTCTTAACAAAAACGTAAAAAAATTCTCATTTAGGTAATGTGCATAAAACTAGTTGCAGTAGGCCTACCTATGGTTTTCATACTAAACATATTGGCAGTTATTATTTTCAGCACATGCTACAGTTTCATATTCTGGGCATAAAAGTGAAGTACTAAAACTATCTAGTGTACAGATTGCAACAAACGTATATTTTTAATAGAAACTTGAATATAAGAAAATATTTCCTTTTTTTTTCAAAATTTTACTCCATCACGCTTTGGCCCGTTACCTGATTGTCAATACAGCAAAACTGTCCTGTCAGTAAACACAATCTGAATAAATACCTTTGATATGGTGTGTGTGTCATTAAAAGTACAATAGACAGACTATGTCAGATATGAAGAATGGATAAGCAAAGTTGCCTTTGGTCTGCAATCAAGAAAGTCAGTAAGGGGCAATATTTTCTTCCATTTGTGGTTTTGTCTCCAAAATAATTTTACAATTGGATGTAGAAATATGCATAGTGCTTTTGTGATTGTCAACACGGGAAAATTGTCATGCCAGTATACACAAACAGGATTTCCAGTACAATTTCAACATCTGAAGACAATGAAATGGTACTGATATGCTGTTCTGCATGTGATTACTAATAGCAGAATAAACTGACATGTCTCGTATGAGAAATAGAAACTCATATTTACCCCAAAAGTTTCAACAGCTATTTCTCTACTCTAAACATGTCAAGGTATTTTTATTGCATCATTTCAATCAATGAATTTCCCTGTTAAAAAAGCTTTGCCATTATTCTCAATGACACAATTGTGGAGTAGCAGTAAAAGTTTCGAAGAGAGAGAAAAAAAAGTTTTTGGTGCGAAAACAGCAGAGGTGTAGGGAGAAAATATTTCTTTCCTTGTATTTGTACGAGATTCATTCAATGTCAAGTAGACATATTTATTAATTATAAAACCTTATTTTGTGCAAATATGACCCTGAAATTTGTGCTGTCCCATTATTACTCCACTTGACAATACACAAAATTGTACGATAAGAAAATGGACACAAAAATAGTCATCCACTAGTGCTTTTGTCCCTGCTGTTTGATCCCTTAACCCTCCCTAATCAATCAGTCATAGTGCTTTTGTGTTTGTCAACACACCAAAAACTGTGCCCAGTACACACTATCTGAAATCATAGGTATTATGTAATGTTGTGTGTGCAATTGTCGAAGGCACTATAGACCAACTTACATGCCAGATACAATAAACTGATCAGCAAAATTGCCTTTGATGTACAATTAACTCAATGTCAATACGTAGCAAAATTTTCTTTGCCACATTTGAAAATATTAACCTCTCGTGGTTTCTGTGTCACTCCATGAAATTGTACAAATAGAGAAAAGGACACACAAGTAGGCACAATGTAGTGCTTGTGTGAATTTCAACACAGCATAACTGTCTTTCCAGTACATGATCTGATTTGTTGTGAATGTGTTCTGTGATGTGTTCTTGTGTGTGATTATTAAAATCACAGAAGACCTACATATATGACAGACACAATAAAGAATTACCAAACTTTCCTTTGGGGTAAAATTCAGTTTATGTCAATAACTAGCAATATTTTATTCTTCACTGCTTTGAATACAAATGTAATTTGTGCTTTCTACATCACCCCATGAAATTGCATAATTAGTTAGAAAACATACCAGAATAATCATAATATAGTGCTTTTGTAATTGCTAACTCAGCAAAATTGTTTCAACAGTACAGACAATAGGATTTTCAGTAGAATTATAAGTTTAAACGTCTAAACACAATGAAATCTTAACTGTGACATGTAATTCAGTATGACTATTAACAGCACAATGGATCTACATTCCAGGTATGATCAATCACCAATAACTAAACATTGTCTCAACTTTCAAGTCATGTTAAATACTTGCCAATGGTAGGTACTTAATTACATGCAACCACCTCTGAAAATTCACTGCAAAGGATAAAATGTAAGAGCACACTTCAATATTTTGTACAGTTCAGCTCTCTAAAATAACTTTATGTAAAAATTATAGCACTGTGTTTTTGCAGAATCATACTGTCAGTGTTTCAGTCTCATAACTTACCCATTTACACTTGCGAAAAGCTTACATGCCAAGTGTGTGCCTAATAGTATTTATGGAAAAGGTATAAATAATTTTGACAAACACATTCCTTCACTTTGCAAGCACAATTTGTGACAGTGCTAAGTCATACTTTATTAATAAAATGTTGCTACAAATACAGAAAAAACTGACCAGTACAATAAACAAATCACTTGAGACAGCATAATTGAGTAAGGGAAAGCTGCCTACATTTAGAATAGCATTTTATTTATCAACCAATAAATTTTAGATAGTATAAGAGGGATTTAGCAGTCTTCAATATGTACCATTCACTTTGATCTGTCACGCCTTGTTATCAATATACTATTACCTTTATTTACAATACAAATTGATCTTTATGTTCGCCCATCTACCTACTGAGCTCCTTGATTGAATTCACACTGATTATTCTTCACCATGTTTATCACACATTTTGTGCACCAGAGGTCAAAGCCAACGCTGCATATCGAAGAATCCATGTAATCTCTGTACCAGAATTCCAATCAAAATCTGAAGTAATGTCAATGTTAACAGAAAAGTGTAAAAATAAAACTAATTTAATTTCCTATCCCGGCGGGCTAGCATGATAATGTTGGCAACGGATGCTGAATGTACAGAAACTAATGAAAACAGTCTATGTGGTTTGGATTTCTATGAATATTAACACCTTGGCAAAGGTTTTCTATTGTATTGTTGATGTCACCAACGTAATCATGAAGGGCTGTCGGGATAGGAAGTAAAATTTTGCCAAAATCTCTTTTGAATAATGTTAAAATACTTTTTGCTGATTCAGTGTGCAAGTTTGAAAGGAGAAGACATTTCATGATGTTGTAGGCAAGTATACAGCACAATTAAGAATAAATAAATGCTGTAAGACTGATCAGTATGTGTAAAATGTTCCAGTTCAAACCGATTTCTATATATTATGACAAACTACCAAGAAAAAAATTGAAATCTAAAAATCAGAACCTACGAGAATTTTTCAATGGATCACGTAGTCATATCTGAAAGGAATAGCAACTAGAAACAATGAAACAGCTGACTGGCAAGAAAGGCTGAAGTCTAGAGTCTGTTGCCAATGTGCTGTCTTAGTTCTCTGTGTAATGGAATTGTTGGCAACACTACAGTTGTTGAGGTGACAGTCTGAATTTTAGTGTAGCCCAAGTGGGGGCTAGGATGGCAGGCAAAAGTTTGGTTGTGAGTCGGGTAATCTGATGAATGTGTGCGTAAAAAAAAAAGTGCTTGTGGTTTTCAATAATATAAAAAGATAGTTTACAACTCACCACAAAGATGTAATAACGAGCTGCGACAGGCATATAAAGTAAGACACACACATTCAACACTTTACACTTACTTTATGTGCCTGTCTCAGCTCGTCATTACGTCTTTGTGGTGAGTTGTAAACTATCCTTTTATATTATTGAAATCCTACCTGGAGTTTCCATTATTAGAAAGTGCTTATGGTGACAGACTGATCTGTAGCATAGCCCTTAGTACAAATATGCTACATGTCAAGTTAAAATGCATTATTTGTTTCACTTGTGACTGAAACTAAAACATTGTTCTTATTGGCTATAGAAATGCGCTGTTTCCCCATAATCATTTGCGGCAACGTTGCCAACATATGCGCTTCTGCAGATGATTTTGCTGTATTTTCGGAAAGTGTGACAGAAGCAGTTATTCTAATAAATCTTTAGGAGGGGAAATATATAACAAAGATGGTCTCAAAATTACAGCTGCGAAAACAAATTCATGAAAAAAATTTAAAAACTGCTGAAATTCACAGCCGCACATACAGGTGAAATAGTAAATTTAAACATCTTTGAGAAACATGCAACAATGTACTAGAAAGATTTGCAATATTATCTAACAGTGAATAGAATGGAAATAGCTCATGGTTTTAAAAACAATATTTACAACAAAAATGCATATCTAGAAAAACAAAACAAGAATACTAAAGCACAGTGGTACAACCACAATATTTCTTCTTAAAACTATGATTATTAGACAAATACTGAGACCAATAAAAACAACAGAGTGTTGGAAAATCTCAAATAATACAGAACTGTACAAAAACACATGGCCTTCTTGAAAAGATGAAACATCAACCACCACAACACACAACTGCTTCCCCCCCCCCCCCCCCCCCCCGCACACACAAACACATTCTAGCAAATGCAAACGAACAGAAAGACCGGCATACTGAAAGAAAAAAATTGAGGGGGGGGGGGGGGGAGGTCAAGTTTACAAATTCATTGGCCTTTAAAATGTACCAGTTTGGTATATGCAGTTCTCAATTTTTTTCATGGAGTGAATCTGACACACATTTTGCTGCATGTTTTGGTCGTGTCAATAGGTACCTTTTTGCAGTAGCTTTAATTAACAATATCACATGATTGTCTAATGGGTGTTGATCTTTCATGTGTTTATCCAATTCCCTGAACACAGGTTTGAAGAAGAAGTTGCCAAACACCTCTGACATACATTTCAAATTAAGCTGTTTGTCAGGAACCCTCATAGTTCCAGCGCTGTGCTTTCTAAACACTTTCTCTGAACACAAACAAATGTCCACAACATCATCTGATGGTGAAATCAAGCCACCTCTACTCTTTCTGTGTATAAGAGAATAAGCAGTATGATTTCCTTCCCCCCGCAACACCGACAAGCATGATTCACACTGTAATGTTCTCTCTAAGTGACGGACCACAAATCCTGCTATATGAACAACAATGTGAGTTGCCATTTCAGAGAGAATCATTTCTGCTTCAGTGTAATCATGGTCATGGCTGACCAAATGGCTCTCTCTGTCCATTAACTGCCAGCGTTCAGAAGTGAAATTTATTTGTTCTTCTACATTTCGACCACTATAAGTCAAACTTGGAATTTCTTCCAGGGCTACACAGTTGCCCCTCTCATATTCGCGAATCTCATTGTGTATCAGAAGTCTCTTATACGCTGACACGAACTGACGAGCACTTGGATTGTTGTTCCACCCCCGCGACTACGTAGTGCATTAAAAAACATTTCCAGATGATCCTGGCTACATTTGTAAACAGGAAGGAATTTCAACAAAGGTGCACATGATTGTGGATCTACAAGATGTGCATATAGATATAACACACTGTCTATACCCACAAGGAACCCAATAAAGCCTGTCTTCCTATTACCCTCCACAACTTTTTGTCCGTGGCGTATTGGAGACACACTAAGTGTTTTTATGTATTCTTGTTCATTCAATAAAAATTCTTTCACCATTCTGACATTACGAGGATTCAACGGCTGCTTCCACTTATTCTGTAGAGGGCTTCTAGAATTCAGAATGTCAAACAGACAGTTGAATGTTCTTATACATTTTATTGAAGCACAAGCACCTTCAAAACCTGGGATATTTCTATTACAGCAGTACTGCATGGCATCTGCCACAGAGTTGCTCAGCAGCTGAGCTGCTAACTTCACCTTTATTTTGTTATTAACAAAATTAATGTGGCTACTTGTAATTTTATTGCCAATATCGAGCCCCTCCTTTACCTGCAGTTTGTGAAGAAGCTCAAACAAATGCCATGAAATAAAATTGGCTTGTCCATCCCAAAAATACTTTTTCTCCCCTAATGCATTTCGCACAAGTTTCAACATGTGGGGTGGATCAAGCAGAAAAGCGATGTCAAAGTTGTTACTTTCAATAACAAAGGTGGTCTTTAACCCATCAACTTCAAGGTCGCACCCCAAGCATTTGGCCATTGACAAATTGGAGGCACAACCGTCACACGATAGAGACACCACTTGAATGCCACTGGAATTTGCAAGGCTAACACATTGGTTAACCAACTGAGCTTTCTGCTCACCAGTTACACCACACGTCAGAAAGTATCCCACCGGTAACTTCCACGAGCCATTGATAGCAACTAACATAAAGACAAATGCCTCTTTTGCTACAGGAAAATTATCCGTAGCAACAGAGGAACCATATCAACATAACCATAATATTTTGTCCCGTCAAACTCTACATGCTGTCTTATTGCAACCTCGTCAACCAACAAGCTGCATAAAATTGGACTGCTATGTCCCTGATACGATGATTTTGCTTTAATAATAGCAAATGCTTCTGTGGTGAAACCAGGTGCCCCATCCACACACTGATACCACTTTGATAAAGTTCTCGAATGTGCCAAACACGTGTTGTAACATCGCCTTACACACTTATACGCTCTGGGTGAGTCAAAGCAAATGAACGGAGCTCTGGGCTATACGTTCTAGGGACAACCAGTTAGTCTTCGCCACCTGACGTTGTAACAGGTCCTTATGCACTCCAGGTATGCTTGTGAGTACAGTAAGAGTTTCATCATCAACTAATTTTTTTTTCTTTAGTTCTGCAATTACTGCACTCAAAGATGCCACTTTCTTTTGTAAACGCCGCTTTGACTGCTGAAGCACTTTCACTTTTTTTCTGTATTGATCATTTTTTGTCTGCCGAACAGATATTTTACGTTTAAGGTTCTTCACAATTTCTGTTTCTTCCTGATTTACACAGGAAGCCGGTGAAGGGGCAGAATGGGAAACAGTGTCACCCTGCGCTCCACTGGCAGCGGCTTCTTGAGAATTAATAACTGGCTCCCTCCGTCTCAGTGGCTGTCTCTTCCTCACTTTCTACAGAAAATAAAGATTGAAAACAAATCAAAATCAATTCCTTTAAATATCACAACCTATTTAATAATAGACAAATAACAGACAATTCTATGCAATACTTGAAGAATTTGATTTAACTTAATATTTATTTGCAGTTATATTATGCAACAGTCAGGTAGGGGGGCTAAAAAGGTAAACTGTTTTATCAAGCTCCATTTAGTATTGGCAGGTGGGGGGGGGTAGTAGGTGTTATCCGTAATGTATTACATTTGTTCAGTATTGAATCCACCCTGTGTTTTGAAATAATAGCAATTTACAGTTTTACATGTGATTAATTCTACAAACTATACTTTTTGCAACTCTTACACAAAAAAGCAATTTCTTCCAGTACGATCATTTGTCACTGAACACAATCTGAATAAATGCAGTGTTATTATTGGAGAATTTATCTAGGCTAATGTTCTTTCACAATTAATGCAAATGCTTGTTGGTCTGGAAACTGGTTGATTTTCTCAACTGAAGTAAAGCTCAGAAACAAGTAGCCTGAAATAAAAACGACAAGGAGGAACAGCAAGATGATGGTTATAATTTAATGCCCGAAATATTAATACCCCGTGCTAATATGGCACGAATATACATTTATTTTGTCCAACACACAAGGGCAGTTTCAAACAAGTGTTTTATTGTAAATGAACTAATCGCAAACAGCGAAAAAAAATTATACCCCTATATGTGAAAAAAGTGTGCAGATATCGTTAAATGCATTTACAATCCCGTAATCTCAATGTCTTTGGCTATGGATAGAATAACCACTGAAACTTTAATTCAAACTTTCTTCCAGTCCGGTATTGTAATCATTTCCTAATTTTACACTAATTACAAATGAAAACCCGGAATTCACTTCGTATACCTTTTGTAAGTGAGGTGGATAAGCAGGAAATATAGATGGCACGGCATTTTCCCTTATGCGAACAGTCGAGATTGAAGTTCTGTCAACATCTTGCTCCATTTCGTCGGTTTCCAGTTCAGTCTTCTCACAGCATGAACCCAGAGAGCTCAGCGAGTTTCATTGACTGGAAATCTAAAATGAAAAAGGCAAGTACAAACAATTAAACGAAATAAAACACCACCACAAATTTCAGGTATAAACGCGATAAAATTACATGAACAGGGCTCACTTACGAATGGAAAGTGATTCCTTTTGACTTATAATTGCTGTCAGAACGGTTAGTGCAACCATAAACAATGCACACGGACATTATCAATCACAAAACTTCGATATATCTACACAACAGGAAGGCAGAAAACTCGTGTTTTGATGAAACTGTTATGGTGGAGCTAGATTTCGGCTGCAAGATGGGTTGGCTTCAGTTCTGTGACGTCATGCCCTCTCCCCTCTTTTTACCTCCATGGCGGCCTATTGTATAAACATCGCTGACTGGATATCAAATCCACGAGTTCTTATTTCGA
Organism: Locusta migratoria; assembly: GCA_026315105.1. Classification (NCBI taxonomy): domain Eukaryota; kingdom Metazoa; phylum Arthropoda; class Insecta; order Orthoptera; family Acrididae; genus Locusta; species Locusta migratoria. The sequence goes on from CM048744.1 coordinate 447,304,714, forward strand.
CACGCAGAAATGGTCTCCGGCCAATGAGAACTCGCTAGCTCTCAGCCAAAGAGATGCTACGTGTTTCTTAACCGGAGATTCGGGCGCTACACGCCCTCACGTACTAAAGAGAAACTTCTAGTTTAATCTATACCTAACCTTCTTAAGGCTACGCTACAGATCACATTTTTTAGTGAAAGTTAGGTTAGGTATAGGTTAAACAAGAAGTGATTTTTTAGTACGTGAGGGCGCGTACCGCCAGAATCTCCGGTTAAGAAACACGTAGTATCTCATTGGCAGACAGCTAGCGAGTTCTATTTGGCCGGAGACAATTTCTGCGTGTCGAAAGATGACTCGTATCAAATCCAAGGAGGTTACAATCTCTGGAGGCGCCCTAACACTGAAAACGTGAAGCCAGAAAAGTGAGTATTCCGGCATTTTTTGTGCCCAAAACATCGGTCGTACTGTGTGGTTAAGTAGTTCTTTAGTCGTTAAAATGTACGTAAAATCTAAGTAAATATTCCGATATGACTATCAATATAGTCCCTTTACGTAAAGAGGACAATATTCACAGAGGATTATAACCGAGAATCCTTGTTTTGGGCACAAAAGCATGGCCCCCTGGCTTCAACTAATGCCTGTTATCAGCATCGGTAACGCCACCTTCATTTATTGTAACCTCCTTGATCAAATCTACCAGTAGCTCAGAAACTCTGCTCAGGGCTCTGCTGAATTGTATAACGCCAAACTGAGATCTGGTTCGACGTTGATGAGTCAACACGGAGGATGTTTTGCAACACCGCTAAAATAGGCTGTAGACACGATTATTGCGCTGCGACCGCAGATATTATAATATTAGTTATCTAAGCTGTCATATTGTAAATAAAGAAGGAAGCAAACAGGGAAAATAGCTGTATTGAAACTTCTCCCCCAAACGAAAAAGATTTACTTATAGAAATCTCTCTGGAACGATATAAGGACACAACAGAAGATAATTTAGAAAATGGATAAAGTTACTACGGCCTAGACATGGAAAGAAGTTTCTGTTGATTTCAATTTGCGCAATATCGGAAGAGATCGAATTTGAAACTGTGTTATGAAAATATTAAGAAAAGGACCACCAAAGCACTTGCGCATGAACACATATTATTTTTAGGCTCTCTCTACAATTATTATGGTACATTTCATCTCTCAGTAAGTCCCGCATAATCGAAAACAATACTTTAAAATAGTTCTGTTGCCAGCCTAGAAAGCTCTGAAAACAGACAGTATGCTTAAGTAATGCAATGTTATGGTATGGTAGGGTCCTTATAATTACTTTTTACGACCGATACAATAGGGAAAACTCTTGATAAAGGAAAAATATGCAGCATGTAAATAGATTATAAACCGAAAACCTTTGTATCATAGTTTACGAGGCACTCGTTGACAATATATCCCTAAAAACGTAGCTGTGTTTTAATCATCAATGTGCATGCAGTTCTTATCGCACGATGAGTTCAGTAGTAAAATAATGATAATAACAATACGAACTACACAGTTAGAGCTACTCTAGATATGAGATATTGGATCGATATTGGCGGCTGTCGTAATTGATAAACGTATCTGTTCACTGCAAATATTCATCACAGACTGACACGATAGCAGCGCTAGCAGTCCAAGAGGCAGGACTTTAGTTACAGAAGAAGGGCGATCACCTCTTTTTCAACTAGGGGACTACTGCCGTTCCAAATTCTAGACGTAAAGTACCTAACTTCACAGGATCACCCACTGCGATAATATGAAGGTTTCCAGAAGATGTCATCAAAATAGCTCCAGCCTTGGAGTCTATAGGGAACATACATACACACACACATCCATTTTATAAGTAAGAAAAACGAACAATTTGTAATTCGGTTGTAAGGAAAAAAGATTATAAAAATCTAAGTTTTCTTATTGTTTATCATTTAAGAAATGTTAATGAAGAGCATATCGTAATTCATAATTGCCTGACTTGTTCTACCTGATGAACAGCTTTCTTACAATAGGTCGGACACCCAACTGTTTTCTGGAAATCATCTTAAATGGTTAGTTTTGTCATATTTTGCGCATAACATGGCATTTTTCTCATAAATTTCAGTAGTTTTTTTAAAGGAAATGAAATTCAAATAAATTTAAAACCCGCGAAACCGCTGCAATTGACTCATGTGATGCCTGTAACGTCAGCTGAGATGATGTTCCTGCTGCGGTCGTAAAATACACTAAGACTAAACCAGTGTTTGGGCATTAACGTTTCTTCAAATGTTCAAATGTTTGTTAAGCTTAAGGGACTTAATTGCGGGGTCATCAGTCCGTAAACTTACAAACTACTTATGAACTACCTTATACTAAATACGACACAAACAGCCATGCCCGAGGGGGCATTCGAACCCCCGACCGTAGCGGCCGTGCAGACTGACTGGCGCGCCGCAGACCGCTCGGCCACTGCGGCCGGCTTAACGTTTCTTAAAACGACCTACAAATATTGCTTAGTACCCTAGTGTACAAATACATTCATTAAGACTCGTAAAAATTGTTTTTACTTGATCCAAACAATGAGAAGATCCGTAAACTGTGGTTGAAACTCACTCGTAGAGATCCAAATGAGACAGCGGTCACTTCGTACATTATATCTATGAGGATCTTCGTGATGTAGGTAAACACTACCAAGATAATTATTATTCTTTTAGTTCTCTATTAAGTATCATCCTTTGTAACTGCTAAGGTGAGAAGCATTATTATGTACAAATTATTTTATTTATTTTATTTATTTATTTATTTATTTATTACATTCGTGAAGTAACACTTTCATGATATAACACGCCTACGATCTATGTCTAATTAAAGTCGTTTCCTTGTATTGGTGAAAGTGCACATTTATTATACTTTTAGTTCACTATACAGTATTGCGCTGCGCTTCTATTGGCAGTCGATGTTATTCAAATCATAGTTTCAATTTTCCCCTTTTTAAGCAGACGTCGTTGTGATCCATCCCGTAAAGATTATGTAGAAAAATAAGTAAATACCGAATTTAGAATACAAAAAAGTTTTTCTGTTATTAGATAATAGGCAGCCACGTATGAGTTCGATTTTACAATAGTATCGGTAAACGATTCTCTTGAGGGACCTCTACAAGAAAAAACAATACATATACCGTGGGAAACTACACATATTGTACGTCGAAGTCCGGAATAGTATACTGTAACATTGTCACCGGTTGCAGTAAGCAATTCTGAGAACGAGTCAGTTTATTTATGTGTACCGAGTAAGACAACAGGACACAAATGCCGTTTTGCGACGAAATATATAATGAGATATAACATTTTTCACTACGCACATAAATGTCTTTCCATCAGCACAGCGTTTTGCCAAGCAATTGCTATTGCAAATTATCAGTGTTACAAATGATTAGTTTTTGAGGTGGTAGGAGGACAAGTGTAATGATACATTAATACCAAAACAAATAATGAACATTTAAATAGTGATATTCCTGGAAGAAAGTACGACACACAATGCAAACATCAACCCACAAAAGTAGCAAAGCAGACAATCGCTTTAATTTCGAAGCTAAAGACGCTTTCCATCGTTTCTCGCCTCTCATTACTTACGTTAAATTGTTATTCTTTGCTCACGCGAATTGTGGGTTGTCAACCTATGAGTGAAGCGGAAATTTCGCAGCCGCTGGGGAAGACTTAAGCACATTTTGTATGACTATACACAAGACATTTCACTGAATTTCAAAGATTTTGGTGTTAAACTTGCTAGCAATAACTGAAAACTTAAAAATTAAATTACTCCATTAAATTAATATTTTATTGCATAATTTAAGGACTTTGGTCAGTCTTTTGACACGAATATGTTACCTTCTTCAAACTGCATAAAAACATCTCAATCAGTTACTAGCTGTAAAATGTTGGTATGCTTTACTTACGATGCAATATTCACGTTTCTTATTTCTGACAAGTACAATTCTGGAATGTTTTTGAAGCAAGTAGATACCATTAACACATCAACTTTTGGAAAGTTTCCACTATTTCCCTCACCATTGTGCCTTTACAAAATTCTTTTCATTCTTAATGCGCAAATTGTAATTACGTTTTACATCACAACGCGTTTTTAAGATTTCTTTTCCTTTGTTGTCACTAAAAATTGTTAGCCTTTCCCTCCAATCCATCGTCATATAAATGGAAAGTACTTTCGTCTTTCAGTTTAAAGATTCTTGTTGTTGTTGTTGTTGTTGTGGTCTTCAGTCCGGAGACTGGTTTGATGCAGCTCTCCACAATACCCTATTCTGAGCAAGCCTCTTCATCTCCACATAAGAACGGCAACCTACATCTGTCTGAATCTGCTTACTGTATCGATCTCTTGGTCTTCCTTTGCGATTTTTACCCCACACAGTTCCCTCCAACGCTAAATTCACAATTCCTTGATGTCTAAGAATGTTTCCTACCAATCTATCTCTTCTTTTAGTCAAGGTATGCCAGAAATTTCTTTTCTCCCCAATTCTGTTCAGTACCTCCTCATTAGTTACGCGATCCACCCACCTAATCTTCAGCATTCTTCTGTAGCACCATATTTCAGAAGCCTCTATCCTCTTCCTGTCCGCACTGTTTATCGTCCATGTCTCACTCCCATACAAGGCAACACTCCATACAAATGCCTTCAGAAAGGACTTCCTTAGGCTTAAATCAATATTCGATGTTAACAAATTTCTCTTTTTCGAGAACGCTTTTCTACCCATTGGCATTCTGCACCTTATATCCTCTGTACTGCGGCCATCATTTGTTATTTTACTGCCCAAATAACAAAACTCATCCACCTCCTTTATTGCTTCGTTTCCCAATCTAATTCCTTCAGCATCAGCTGATTTTCTTACACTGCACTCCATTACCCTAGTTTTGTTCTTGTTAATATTCATCTTATATGCACCTTTCAGCACACTGTCCATTCCGTTCAATTGCTCTTCCAGGTCCTTTGCTGTATCTGACAGAATTACGGCAAAACGCAATGTTTTTAATTCTTCGCCCTGAACTTTAATTCCTTCTCCAAATTTCTCCTTACTTTCCTTTATAGCTTGCTCAATGTACAAATTGAATAACATTGGAGAAAGGCTACAACCCTGTCTTACTCCCTTTCCAACCACTGCATCCCTTTCATGCCCTTCAACTCTGACAACCGCTGTCCTGTTTTTGTACAAGTTGTAAATAACCTTACGCTCCCTATATTTTACTCCTGCTTGCTTCAGAACTTTAAAGAGTTTATTCCAATTAACATTGTCAAAAGCCTTCTCCAAATCTACAAAAGCTAGAAATGTAGGTTTGCCTTTTCTTAATCTATTTTCTAGGATAAGCCGTAAAGTGAGTATTGCCTCCCGTGTTCCTACATTTCTCCTGAACCCAAACTGATCTTCCCCGAGGTCGGCTTCTACCAGCTTTTCCATCCTTCTGTATATAATTCGTGTTAATATTTTGCAACCACGACTTATTAAACTGATGGTTCTGTAGTTTTCACACCTGTCTGCACCTGATTTCTTTGGAATGGGAATTATAACATTTTTCTTAGGGTACTTCGCCTGTCTCATACATCTTACACACCAGGTGAAACAGGTTTGTCATGGCTGGTTCTCCCAGAGACTTCAGTAGCTCTGAGGGAATATCATCTATTCCAAGGGCCTTGTTTCGACTTAGAATCGACCAGATTCTTATGAATAACAATTTCCTAAGAGTTCTTAGACTCTCATTAGTTCTCCGGCGATTGACGTCGCTGATGATGCAAGTTTCGCTTCATATATTCTCAGTTAGGCAACAGTGTCATAAAATAATAACCTTTATCATTAAGATTTTCCTTTAATTGCGTAGTTTTTTTATGAGCCCTCCGCAATCTCCACTTGCTTGTATTATACGAGGTGCGTCCAGAAAGTAAGTTCCGTTTGGTAATAAAATGAAATAGTACACAGATACAGAAGAAATTTGTATTGCACAAAATTCTATAACTCTTAAACTACTTTTCCACATAACTGCCGAAATTTTGCAGGCATTTGTCATAACGTGACACCAGGTTTTGTATACCTTCTTCATAGAAATCTGCCGCCTGTGTCTTCAACCAGTTGGAAACAGTTTCTTTCAGCTCGTCGTCCATAGCGAGAGCACTAATTGTAAACCTACGGTTTTCCTGGATCTTGTCATCAATCGCATGAACCAGTTCTTCTGTAACCAAAGGTGGACGCCTACTTCGTTCTTCATCGTGCACATCACTACGCCCGCCATTGAACTGTCGGACGCATCTTCTCACCATCGAATCACTCATCGCATTTGGTCCGTAAACATCGCCAAGTTGCCGATAAATTTCACTTTCTTCGCGTTCAGAAACCGAATCACCGACCTGATATCACAGGCGGCGGGATTTTCAATCAACGCCGACATTTCAAACAAGCACAACAAAGCGTACGTAACTGACAGCGATCTCCAAATGGCGCACGTTCTTCTCCTTGATATCCATCGTCAACAGCGCATGTGAGGAACTGCAATCGCAGCGCTGCAGCGGAAATAAATTGAAACGGAACTTACTTTCTGGACGCGCCTCGTATAGGGCTCTTTTATCAGGTATCCACAGAGATGTTCTGATACTTTAAATCTCTGGTTTTCAATATCTTTTTGTTATAGGATCCACAATCCTTCTCTAAAAATTTTCACGATCCTATTTATACAGGGTGTCCTAGACCACCCGCCCACTCCTTCTGAAACTGAGCGTGAAACACGTCCACTGGATGTGTGGTCCTGTTTGATTTATTCATTAACCTAAAGTGTTTCTGCACCATTAATGTTATCTATGTGTTCAAATTCAAATGTTTGTAAATCTATCGGACCAAACTGTGTGGTCATCAGTCCGTAGCTTACAAACTACTTAAACCTAGGTAAACTAACCTAAGGACAACACACACACCCATTCCCCAGGGAGGACTCGAACCTCCACGGCGAGCAACCGCGCGCTCCGCAGCGAGACGCTTTAGACCGCTAGGCCACTCCACCGCGGCTTATCTATGTGTGTGTTAATTATTTTATTCTTTTTATTAATTAACAATGTCTCATATTTATATATGTTTCCACCCGTGTGATTGTACTTATGTGTTCATGTGAATGTCAATGTGTGCTCTTAATACAAACTGACTGCCGCGCAATGGCTTACAGTCGCCGCCTCCCGCTTTGGGCCTCGTTTTGCTGTAGTTCAGAACGCATGGCTTCGTTTGTCTTCTGCGCTGGCGTCTGCTGAGTGGCCAGAGACAAGCTTGCCTGCCAAATGGCGAGGTGGCCGTGTTGTTAGTCTCGTACCAACCGAATCTTTGACGAAAGAGGTGACAGGAGACCTCTCTGTGAGCGGTTGGAAAGGGAACTGTCTTGGCCAGTTAGCAAGGGATGGTAAACACTAGTCTCTGAACGCACTCTGCGTCGCTTTTAGCGCGCTCTACATCCGGTGTATGGCGAGGGGAGGTTTTTCCGAGGCCTTAGAGCTTCAGTCTTCACTCTTCATTCTGGTTCCGACGGCTGAGGAAGTAAGTACTCCGCCGAATCATGTTGAGGGGAAGGCATGCTGTTAGGGACTTCGCTTTCTTTGTGATCAGGAATGCTTGATTTTTCAGTGATAGTCTTTCGCTATGCGAGGCGAAGTGTTTCTTAATTTACAGAACTCGAGTAAATTCAGTGTAAATTTACTATTTTCATTTCCATTCCAGTGATGATTGTGTGTCCGGTTTTGCTCAAGTTAGAATACACGTGTGTGGCCCTCAGCCTTTGTGTAAATTTAGTGTGTTTGAAATTACTTGCTGTTTTTAACTGACGTTTTCACGACGCATCTGTATCTGCGAGTATGCTAAATATTTCTTAGATTTTCTTGTTTAATTCTATCTTTCGAGTCTTCTATGATCGATTGCACCACGTGCTTTCGTAATGTTCGTTACTTCGGCCTTCAGCCATGCTATTGTTAATACTAGCTTTCTTCTATACGAATTGTGTGTGCTTTACTCGCTTATTCTAAATTAATTTGTGTTTGTAAATGCTATGAGATTCGGATTGTTCGCACACCACGTGGTACTTAAGAATTGTGAGCAGCTGCCTCCCCGAACATGAAAAATGTTCAAATGTATGTAAATCTAACAGGCCAAACTGCATGGTCATCAGTCCGTAGCTTAAAAACTACTTAAACTAAGGTAAATTAACCTAAGGACAACACACACACACACACACACACACACACACACACACACACACATGCCCTAAGGCCGCGGTGGAGTAGCCGAGCGGTCTAAAGCGTCTCGCTGTGCAGCGCGCGGTTGCTCGCCGTGGAGGTTCGAGTCCTCCCTGGGGCATGGGTGTGTGTGTTGTCCTTAGGTTAGTTTAGTTTAAGTAGTTTGTAAGCTACGGACTGATGACCACGCAGTTTGGTCCGATAGAATTACAAACATTTGAACATGCTCTAGGGAGGACTCGAAACTCCGATGTCTAACAATTGTGCGCTCCGCAGCGAGGCGCCTTAGACCGCTCGGCTACTCTACCGCGCCTTCCGAACATGAGATTCGTTTACTGCACAGTGTATATAAATAATTGTGAGCAAGACACCTGCCATCTCGTCAAGACGCCGCCGACGCTTCGTTTGGCCCTGCTTTCAAGTGTTCCTGGAGAGTGATGTACCGCTAAGCATTAAGCGCGTGTCTGAGAATGAATGAATGCGCTTTCAGCTACCCATTGTGTGTTTGCAAATTTCCTTCCACATTACCTCTATATTCATAGAGGGCAGAAATAATTTTATTACGGGCAGTAATTATATGATTTAATCCACTTTTGTACAAGGTGTGTGCTTAATTTAGCTCCCCACACTTATTTGCTTGTTATTCTACTGAATAGATTATGATTTTAAAGTATCAAACCTCTGCTTTATGATTTCATGGTCCCCGTCCCATGTTTAATTATCTACGTTGTTAAAACGTAGGCTGCTCCTTTAAGGAGTGAGCAGTTAGATAAATTTCTGTTGCACATGTACTGTAGCCACTCATAAAGTAATTTAGAGCAGCAGCGAGCGTTTTAACTTACATTTTCAGATCTCAAATGCCTGAGATCTTGCGTATTTTAATAACAGGCTACTTTCAAACGATTTGTATGAAATGTAAAATGCAGTACCTCCTAGTACGACGCCGGATAGATTGGTGCCATTTGGAACTTCTCACCGAAAATGAGCTATTCAGACCGGAAGTTGATTTTTTAAATGCAATGATACACTTGTTTCTACCGAATTCGATTCTATATCGAAAATGGAGAATGTTTTGTTGTTATTTTTTTCTCTAAATCGTCATTTTCCACTCCAATATGCCTTATGCCTTCCATCTGGAAAGTGACATCCATAACTTGATGTGGTTAAGTACTAAACCAAATAAATTACACACATCTAATAATGTAGTATGTTATTAAGGTGCAGGAAATGTATCCAATAGTACCTTTAAATAGAAGGCAATCGACTGTGCAGTGATATGGATCCACGCAGATTCTAAGTAGTATACGGACACATAAACTCTTGCTTGTATACTGGACTCAATCAGTTCACCTGTTGACACGTACATGGAACGTACGCAGTAGACGTTTTAAGTGCGCTTCCTCAGGTGAGGAGTAAATAATTTGATACAAAATTACTCCTCTGTCTTCAAGTGCTCGTACATTACTAGTTCTGATACTGTGATTGGTTCCCAATTCCAGTCATGGTTTATTCGAACGGTCTAAGGCGCGTCGCTGCGGAGCGCGCGGTTGCTCGCCGTCGGAGGTTCGAGTCCTCCCAGGGGCATGGATGTGTATGTGTTGTCCTTAGGTTAGTTTACCTTAGTTTAAGTAGTTTGTAAGCTACGGACTGATGACCACGCAGTTTGGTCCGATAGATTTACAAACATTTGAACATTTTTTTGTTTATTCCAACAAAGAAGCTACTGAAATGATTCAAATACAGGAGAGTGCCAGAATGTTGCTGCTGCAGCCGAACGATTATGGCGAGAGCGTTTCGCACTAATATTTCAAATCAAATGTTTAAATGTTCGTAAATCTATGGGACGTAACTTCTTTGGTCATCAGTCCCTAGGCTTACAAACTACTTAAACTAAGTTAAACAACCTAAGGACAACACACACAACCATGCTCGAGGTGGGACTCAAACGTCCGACGGCGAGCAATCGCGCGCTCCGCAGCACGGTGCCTTAGTGCGCTCTACCACTCCACCCCGGCACACAAAGATTTCCTCATTCAAAGAACGTGTTTTCCAGATTGTCAGGCGTTCGTAATTAGGGTTGCGTGCAGCCAAAGCGTAAAAAGCCGGCCACATACGTAGACGAGTTCGTGATACAGGATCTACCGATATCATTGCCTCTTCTCATGTTGTCCCCAACAACAGTTTGAGACGCAGAGAAAGAGACTCTGGTACAACGAAATGCACGATCCACCGAAATTTGCGCGAATTTAAATTTCATGTTTATCGATTGCAACTTCATCAAGTTTTATGTCACGAAGATCACAGACAACGACTAGTATTTTGCAGATGTACGTCAGCGTTTATGGTTCCAACAGGACGGAAAGTTTGAAAAGTAGGAGGCGAGGTACTGGCGGAATTGGGTTGCGAAAGGCAAAGGTCCCAGGTTCGAGTCCCGGTTCAGGCACACAATGTTAATCTGCCAGGAAGTTTCATTACCTATATTTGTGGGGAAAGGTAAAAAATATTGTGTACCCACTGAGGCCTACAACGAAAGCGACTATGCGTTGGATCACAGAAGCTATCCGATCTCTTTCGGCTGATGAAATTCTTCGAACAGTTGATTTGTTCACGAATACAATCCGATCTTGCATAGATCAAGATGGAGCTCAATTCGAATACGTCGCATAAACAACTGATTTGTAACAAATTGTTGAAATGTTTCTTGTCAGTTTTTGTTTGGTAAAGAAAAAAGCTTTATTTGTTCATGTACATTTTCTGCTTATTTGCTATTACATAGTTTATTTCTCTGAAGAAGATTCAAGTGTTGATACAATACAAAGAACATTTAACATTCGCTGCACGGGAGTAGCCGAGCGGCCTGGAGCGCCACGTTATGGATCGCGCGGCCTCCCGCGTCGGAGGTTCGAATCCTCCCTTGGGCATGGATGTGTGTGTTGTCCTTAGGTTAGTTTAACTCAGTTTAAGTAGTATATAAAACTCTTCTGACAAACAATGACAACGGCCGCGGAAGCCTTCGTTTACATCAGTTTAAGTAGTTTGTAAGACTAGGGAATGATGACCAACGTAGGCTGGTCCCATAGGATTTCAAACATTTGAACATTTTCAATTTAATGTTCTTCAAACAAATCACAATTTGTTACGTAATTGAATAAATCCCATCCCCTCAAGTGGTTTGACATTTTGACGTTCAAACTGACTGCGTTGTGGCTTTAACGCGCAATTCTAGATTCGGGAGTTAAACTTTCAGATCAAGTCGGAAGCGATTTATTGACAGTAGGAACAACCTCGTTCATGTCCATGCTAGTACTGCACTTCATCTTTTCGTGTGACTTCTCAGGAACATCTACATTTGGAAAGGGTCTTGTAAGTGGAGAATGCCACAGTGGAGTGGACGAGCGCTCCAAGGCACCTTGCTGTGGAGCGCGCGGTTGCTTTTCGTCAGAGATTCGAGTCCACTCGCGGGGTTGGGTATGTGTGTTGTTGTTAAGTTAGTTTAACTTCGTTGAAGTTGTTTCTAAGCCTAGGGACTATTAAACTAAGAAGTTAATTTTCACACATTTACAAACATTTGAACATTTTTATCTAAGTGGACAATGACAATTTAGTTATTTAAAACAAAACATTTTCCATTTCCTGCATAGAGTCGAAATCAATCAGAAAAAGTATGCCATTCCATTAAAAAACCGACTTCCGGTCTGAATAGCTTACTTTCGGTGGGAATCGGACGTTTAAAATGCCAAAATTCTGACTACTAGGATGTATTGCATTTTACATTTCATACAACTCCCTGGAGTTTGTAAGGAGTGGACGGATGGTCTGAAACACCCCGTATATAAAGGAACATTTCGCAGCTCGAAAAGACCACTATTATGTCCAAATTAAGATTAAATGGTAAGGTCAGTGAGATTTGTCAGATTCACTCTTGGCATTTTCCATATCTAGATTGAACGTCGTTGGTTTTAGGTGTAAAATGTTTTCTACGCAGTTTGTTCTTAAATTTAATTTAAAAAAAAATCTAAATAAATGCACTATTGTATAAATAAGTAGTTGTGAATCTCATTAATTCCTTCAAAGATATGTTTGCATGCATTCGATACTCTCTCTTTTCCGATTTAAAATGAGATTAGGCTTGAGTTTTTAAAGATAGCGTTCAAAGAAGTATCATATGATAGGTCCATCAGGAGTCTTTCACGGATGCTGACAGTTTAAGCTTCAAGGTTGTACTCTACTAGCATATTCCTTGCGAATTCATCACGAATTCTTGGAAAGTAACTACTAATGTAAGGACCAGTTTTAAGTAATTCTCCTAGAAAAACAAACTTCAATGGCACTGAAGTGAAAATATTAGTTCATAAAAACTTTGATGTTAATATATTAGTCATAATCATTAGCATTTAAATAAAGAAGCGGTAGAACTTCATTGTTACTTTTCATTGTGGCGTGAAAAATAATGTCATGAAAGTAATAAGTCATATAAAACACACTTTCGCTTTTCTTCAGTCCGTAAGACATATTACTATGACCTTTTTAATCCGTTTCGTGACCCACTAGTGGCTTGTGACGCACAGTTCGGGAACCACCACAGTAAACACCCGCTTTTCGGATGCATCCTTCCCTTGAAATGGTCCAATGTATGGCGTAAGAACACCAACGTAACAGCACCTGCTTTAGATTCCTTCAAATTACGATAGACGTAACCAATGTAATAAGCAGAAGGCCTGCCCTTGATCACTGCAATAACTTCCAGACTGATGGTCACACAGGAACTTCGCAAGCAAAGTGAGCATAAACCCTTGGGTTCGACAAGCGTGGTGTAATCTCGGATAAAGTCGGGTGTCCGATACCAGTCGTCGGCTTTGAATAATGACGTCATACTTTGTCCAGAGACTTTAGAGTCACGATACTTTTGATACAAGGATGGCATTATAATAAACAATTGAATGTATTAATTACCGTTTTTCGTTGAGTCACAGACATAAGGTATGTCTGTGGTTGGAGTATACAACTGTGTATACGACTCGAATTAAATGAAAGTGAGATTACGATAAATGTTAAAGAACGACAACGAATATTAGATAACAAATAACATAAAATATTCAGCGCAATTATAGAAATGTGACAAGAGAATAACTATCTGAGCGGTATAAAAAGTATCTAAGTAACATAATGAGACTACCGCGAGAAAATTGGAGGTTTTGGCCAGAAAAATGCTAAATTGGAACATATAAAAATGTTCAAAAAATAGTCCCATAATTACAACACGTTGTAATTAATATTAATAAACCTTAACGGTACTACCGCGGGAAATTGGGGGTTTAGAGTGGGAACATATTACATTGGAACAAAATAAAACGCAAAAACACATTTCAGATAAAATTACTTGGTATCGCTATCTAGACCTGACCTATATAGGTCAAGTCCAGTTACCGATACCACCTTTATACTTTATTGTGAACCAGAAAATATGAAGAACTGGTATCAGTAACAAGTCTAGATAGCGATACCAGATCTTCATATTTTTGCCATGTACAAACAGTATACAAACGGACATAGCGTAATTGGATACGCAATATATGTATGTGAAAGAAAAATATGAAGGGCTGGTATCGCTATCTAGACTTGACCTATATAGGTCAAGTCTAGTTACTGATACCACCCCTTCATTTTTTATGGTTCACCAATATTTATTAGGTATCGGTATCTGGACTTCACCTATATAGGTCAAGTCCAGATACCGATACCAGCTATAAGTATTTTTTCGTTCACCAAAAGTATGAAGGACTGGTATCGGTAACTAGACTTGACCTATATAGGTCAAGTCTAGATAGCGATACCAGATCTTCATATTTTGTCATATATCCACCTATACGCAATATCTATATGTAAAAGAAAAATATGAAGGGTAGGTATCGCTATCTAGACTTGACCTATATAGGTAAAGTCTAGTTACCGATACCAGCCCTTTATATTGTGTGGTTCACCAATACTTATTAGGTATCGGTATCTGGAATTGAGCTATATAGTTCAAGTCCAGGTACCGATAGCAGCCCTTAATATTTTTTAGTTCACCAGTATTTATTAGATAACACCATCTAATCTTCACCTGTATAAGTAAAGTCTATCTATTTTTCAAATATAGATCGTAAATACCGGTGTCTAGACTTGACCTGTATTGGTATATATCTGAAAAAATTAGGATAGTTGGTATCGGGAACTAAAGTATCCGTATGTAAGCATTTAGTAGGTGTCGATATCTGCATATGCCCTATAAAATTAGGTCTAGTTAACAGTACCAAATCCTCGCACTTTTGTTTCACTTATATATGTCGCTCACAATGATGCCCAGATCAGTTAAATTTTACTTACAGACGTGGTAACGAAAGTTGTTTATGTTGGCAATCATGTGACTTCCCCATTAGACAATCGCGCATAATTGAAATATTTTGTTAGTAAATCGTTATTTTACGAGTACAGATGCGCATTTTATGCTAAGAACAATGGTGTCTAAATAAATGTATTGTTTACAAAAAATCAAACTCACAGTATACAAACGGACATACCGTAATTGGAATTAAAAAGAAAAGTTCAATTTTTCTAACGGAAATGAAATTATTATACAAGGACTAAACGAAAAAAGTTATAAGTCGATAATTTAGCAAATATGAACATTAAAAATCAGTAACACTACATATAAAAAATATTAAAATACACGTAACATAGCCATAAAACAATTTACGCTCATTTAACAAAGGACAAAATTTAATACCTTCCATGCGTTTATTAATCATTAATTACATATTGTAAACTTGTACGAAATCATATATTAAAAGGGGCTTTTATTATAAAAAATTCACGAAATAGTGACATACACGTACACTCTCATGTAAGTATTATCTGTGGAACAGATTTATCAGCGAAAATATAAATATAAGCGTTGATGGAAATAATGACGTAATGAGTGACGTCCTTGGTCAAAGCCGACGGGTGGTATCGGAGACTAGACTTGACCCGTAATCTCTTCGCGTAGGGAAAGCCGCCAGTGTCTGAGCATGAAGTGACACCACCTAAGGGCCGAGTGCTGGAAGCAGAGAAGATGAGGCGGAGATGAGGCTATACAAACCTTCGGAGAAGGTAAAGCCGCAAATGTCCGGAGTTTAAAATGTCCGAGGTTGCAAGTGTCCGGACACTGTTGTAAGGTCTCCCCGCCATGAACCGTGTTAAATCTTATGTGTAGATCTACATATATACTCTGCAAATCACATTTAAGTGCCTGGCAGAGGGTTCATTAACCACTTTCATAACTTTTCTCTACCGTTCCATTTTCT
Organism: Locusta migratoria; assembly: GCA_026315105.1. Classification (NCBI taxonomy): domain Eukaryota; kingdom Metazoa; phylum Arthropoda; class Insecta; order Orthoptera; family Acrididae; genus Locusta; species Locusta migratoria. The sequence continues at coordinate 447,320,277 of CM048744.1, forward strand.
AATAGCGCGCGGGAAGAAAGAACACCTAAATCGTTCCGTTTTCGATCTGATTTCTCTTATTTTATTGGGATGGTCATGTCTCCCTAAGTAGGTGGGTGCTAGCAAAATATTTTCACATTCAGAACTAAAAGTCGGTGATTGAAACTTTGCAAACAGATCACGCCGCAATGAATAACGTCTTTCTTTTAATGATTTCCACCCCAATTCGTGCAACATTTCCGTGACGCTTTCCCCCCCGTAACGTGCTAAAACAAAACGAGCTGCCCTTCTCTGAACCTTCTCAATATCTTCCGTCAGTCCCACCTGGTGAGGGTCCCACAAGGGGCAACAGTACTCCAAGAGAGGACGCACAAGTGTGATGTAGGCAGTCTCTTTGGTGGAGCTAGTGCATCTTCTAAGTGTTCTGCCAATGAAACGTAACCTTTGGTTCGCCTTCCCCACAATATTTTCTGTGTGTTCTCTCCAGTCAAAGTTGTTCGTAATTATATCTCCTAGGTATTTGATAGAATTTACGACCTTAAGGTTTGACTGATTTATCGCGTAATTGAAGTTCAGCGGATTTCTTTTAGTGGTCATGTGAATTACTTCACACTTTTCTTTATTTAGTGTCAATTGCCAATTTTCGCACCAAGTAGAAATTTTGTCTAAATCGCTTTGCAGTTGCTTTTGATCCTCTGTTGACTTCACTAACCGATAAACGACAGCATCATCCGCGAACAGTCTAAGGGAGCTATTCAGATTATCTCCTAAATCGTTTATAAAGGCGAGGAAGAGTAGGGGACCTATAACGCTTCCCTGTGGAACGCCAGATATCACTTCTGTTTTACTCGATGACTTACCGTCAATTACAACGAACTGTGTCCTTTCTGATAGGAAATCGTGAATCCAATCGCACAATTGGGGAGATATTCCATAATCACGCAATTTCATTAGAAGCCGCTTGTGGGGTACAGTATCAAAAGCCTTCCGGAAATCCAGAAATATGGAATCGATTTGAGATCCCTTGTCGATGGCACTTAAAACTTCATGTGAATAAAGGGCAAGCTGTGTTTCGCAAGAGCGATACTTTCTGAATCCGTGCTGACTATTGGTTAATAGGTCGTTCTCTTCGAGGTAGTACATAATATTCGAACAAAGTATATGTTCCAAAATCCTACTGCAAATCGACGTCAATGAGATAGGCCTGTAATTTTGGGGATCACTCCTATTGCCTTTCTTGAATATTGGAGTAACTTGGGTAACTTTCCAGTCTTTGGGTACGGATCTTTCGCTGAGTGATCGGTTGTAAATTATAGCTAAGTACGGAGCTATTGCATCAGCATACTCTGAGAGGAATCTAGTTGGTATACAATCTGGCCCGGAAGATTTATTTTTGTTTAGTGACTTAAGTTGTTTTACTACTCCAGGAACATCTACTTCTAAGTTTCGCATGCTGGCAGCTGTTCTTGGATTGAATACTGGAGTGTTCACTTCGTCTTCTTTGGTGAAAGAATTTCGGAAAGCTGTGTTTAATAATTCTGCTTTAGCAGTACTGTCGTCCGTAGTATTACCATTGCTATCGCGTAGTGAAGGTATTGTTTGTGTTTTTCCGCTAGTGTACTTCACATATGACCAGAATTTCTTTGGATTTTCTGCAAGATTACGAGACAGGATTTCGTTGTGGAAACAACTATAAGATTCTCGCATTGAAGTCCGCGCTAGGTTGCGAGTTTCAGTAAAAGATTGCCAGTCTTGCGGATTCTGTGTCTTTTTAAATTTTGCATGCGTTTTTCTTTGTTTCTGCAGCAGTGATCTGACCTGTTTTGTGTACCACGGGGGGTCAGCCCCCTCTTTTATTAATTTATTTGGTATAAATCTCTCGATTGCTACTGATATTATGTCTTTGAAAGTAAGCCACAACTGATCTACATTCGCATTTTTAGTTTTGAAGGACTGGAGACTGTCACTCAGGAAAGCGTGAAGCGAATTTTTATCTGCTTTATTGAATAGATATATTTTTCGTTTATTTTTGGTGCATTTGGGAATTTCTATATTCAGTCTCGCTACTACAACTCGATGTTCGCTAATCCCTGTATCTGTTTTGATGCTCTTTACTATCTCGGGATTATTTGTTGCTAGGAGATCAAGAGTATTTTCGCAACCACGTACTATTCTAGTGGGTTCATGAACTAACTGTTCGAAGTAGTTTTCAGAAAAAGCATTCAGAACTAGTTCGGACGATGTTTTATATTTGCCCCCGGTTTTGAATACGTAATTATGCCAACATATCGAGGGTAAATTAAAGTCGCCACCGATTATAACAGTATGCTTCGGATACCTATTTGAAATATGATTCAAGCTTTCTTTGAACATTTCTGCAACCGCATCGTCTGCGTCAGGGGGGCGATAAAAAGATCCAATTATTAATTTATTCCGGTTGTCAGGTATAACCTCTACCCAGACCAACTCACAGGAAGTATCTGCCTCAATTTCGCTGCAGGATAAACCGTTTGTAACAGCGATAAACACGCCACCCCCTGTTTTATTTATTCTATCCTTTCTGAAGACCATTTGGCCCTTTGAAAAAATTTCGGCCGAATTTATCTCAGGCGTCAGCCAGCTTTCAGAACCTATAACGATTTGTGCCTCAGTACTTTCTATCAGCGCTTGGAGCTCTGGAATTTTCCCAACACAGCTACGACAATTTACAACTGATATGTTTCTCTTGGTTTGCAGATCAAGTCCGCAAACTTTCGTCAAGATGGGAGTGAAACAGTAGATTGGTGCCGGAGTCTGGTGTGAAGTACCGTCCGCCACGCAAAGGACGAAATGTTATGATTTGTATGAAATACGAAAAAACATTGATTGGTTATAGGAGGAGAATTTAAAAAGTCAAGGCGCATTTGAAAACAGCTGTACTTACAATAATGATAGATAACTGGAACTTGCCTTGGTTTTCCACGTAAGCTCCAGGGACTTCAATGCACTTCTCCCAAAGTTTCACGTTTTTTGATTCCATCTGTAAACAGTCTGTAACCAACGACATCTGTAACCAATTTTGCACCTCAGCAAATGACGTCTTCATAACTCTCATATCTTCTTTTCCATAATTCTTCCTTCAAGGGTCGAAACATGTGGAAATCGGTAGGAGCCGGGTCCAGACTGTACGGTATATGTTCCAACACCTGGAATCCCAACACCTTTACTGTGCCGGCCGTCGGTTCGGCGGAATGTGGCCGAGCATTATCTTCCTGCAGGATGACACCTACGATGTCTAAAGCATTGGCGATATCGTCCACTGTGATTCTCCGGTTTCCCCTTACCATATTATCAACGACATTCGCGTTGCCCTCAGTGGTTGACGTCGATGGCCTTCCCGACCTTGCCTCGTCACAGAATTTCCTTCCTGTTGGAAGCGCCCTATCCATTCATGGATCTTTCTTCGCGATAAACATGTCACCATGCTGTTCTTGCATTTGACGAATAATCTCCGTAGGTTTGACACCTTCCGGATACATTAAGCCAATCTCCTTGGTGCAAATTTCCAATGGAGTCGCCATGTTTAACGGTCTAATACACTCCAACGACTAAAGCAGGATTACGCGCCACCCGCTGTTTTGAAGTGTTGCCTACTATACTGTCTCAACGCTGGTTACTAGCAATATTGCCAATCCCTAAAAGCAGAAATTGCAAATGTGCCTATACTTTTTAAATTGCCCTGTATTAGAGTTCTGATCTTCTTTATATGACTTATTTTTGTGAATTATTTAGATGCATTAACTGTCAAGGAGAGTGTGTAATGTGGCACTCACAAGGAAGGACAGGCAGCTGCAGTGTGACGTCATCCCGCATCTCTGTAATTGTTCCCAAGGAAGAAGATTGTAGCACGTGGCTTGACGGTCATCTATACTGCTGCTGCATTGATGGTGGCGTGTGAAATGCAGCAACAGTTGTTGTTGTTGTTGTGGTCTTCAGTCCGGAGACTGGTTTGATGCAGCTCTCCACAATACCCTATCCTGTGCAAGCCTCTTCATCTCCACATAAGAACGGCAACCTACATCTGTCTGAATCTGCTTACTGTATCCATCTCTCGGTCTTCCTCTGCGGTTTTTACCCCACACACTTCCCTCCAACGCTAAATTCACAATTCCTTGATGTCTAAGAATGTGTCCTACCAATCTATCCCTTCTTTTAGTCAAGGTATGCCAGAAATTCCTTTTCTCCCCAATTCTGTTCAGTGCCTCCTCATTAGTTACGCGATCCACCCACCTAATCTTCAGCATTCTTCTGTAGCACCATATTTCAAAAGCCTCAATCCTCTTCCTGTCCGCACTGTTTATCGTCCATGTCTCACTTCCATACAAGGCAACACTCCATACAAATGCCTTCAGAAAGGACTTCCTTAGGCTTAAATCAATATTCGATGTTAACAAATTTCTCTCTTTTTCAAAAACGCTTTTCTACCCATTGCCATTCTGCATTTTATATCCTCTGTACTGCGACCATCATTTGTTATTTTACTACCCAAGTAACAAAACTCGTCTACCTCCTTTATTGCTTCGTTACCCAATCTAATTCCTTCAGCATCACCTGATTTTCTTACACTGCACTCCATTACCCTAGTTTTGCTCTTGTTAATGTTCATCTTATATGCACCTTTCAGCACACTGTCCATTCCGTTCAATTGCTCTTCCAGGTCCTTTGCTGTCTCTGACAGAATTACTATGTCGTCGGCAAAACGCAGTGTTTTTAATTCTTCACCCTGAACTTTAATTCCTTCTCCAAATTTCTCCTTGCTTTCCTTTATAGCTTGCTCAATGTACAAATTGAATAACATTGGAGAAAGGCTACAACCCTGTCTTACTCCCTTTCCAACCACTGCATCCCTTTCATGCCCTTCAACTCTGACAACCGCTGTCTGGTCTTTCTACAAGTTGTAAATAACCTTACGCTCCCTATATTTTACTCCTGCTTGCTTCAGAACTTGAAAGAGTTTATTCCAATCAACATTGTCAAAAGCCTTCTCCAAATCTACAAAAGCTAGAAATGTAGGTTTGCCCTTTCTTAATCTATCTTCTAGGATAAGCCGTAAAGTGAGTATTGCCTCCCGTGTTCCTACCTTTCTCCTGAACCCAAACTGATCTTCCCCGAGGTCGGAGCTTTTCCATCCTTCTGTAAATAATTCGTGTTAATATTTTGCAACTATGACTTATTAAACTGATGGTTCTATAGTTTTCACACCTGTCTGCACCTGCTTTCTTTGGAATGGGGATTATAACATTTTTCTTAAAGTCTGAGGGTACTTCACCTGTCTCATACATATTACACATCAGGTGAAACAATTTTGTCATGACTGGTTCTCCCAGAGACTTTAGTAGCTCTGACGGAATATCATCTACTCCAGGGGCCTTGTTTCGACTTAGGTCTTTCAGAGCTCTGTCAAATTCTTCTCTCAGTACAGTATCTCCTATTCCATCTTCATCTACATCCTCTTCCCTTCCTACAACATCGTCTCTAAGTTCATTTCCTTTGTAGAGCCCCTCTATATACTCTTTCCACCTTTCAGCTTTCCCTTCTTTGCTGAGAACTGGTTTTCCATCAGTGTCCTTGATATTCATAGAGCTGTTTTTCTTGTCTCCAAATGTTTCTTTTATTTTCCTGTAGGCTGTATCTATTTTTCCCCTATTTGTAATTCGCGTAATTTTACTTTTATTGTTTATTATTATACGAGGAATGAAATAAATCGCAATTTGCGATGTTATGGCTTCACTGTATTCGGTTTAGATGGTATACCAAACTGTGGCGAATGAAAATTTGTTCCCAGCCGGGATTCGAAGCCGGGATCTCCTGCTTACTAGACAGACGTGTTGACCACTCCGCCACCGCGGACACAGTGACCAGCCCGACTGCAGAGGACTCTTCCCTGCACGTCTCCCGCCATACACAAATCTCCATTCGCCACGATGTCTCTTTCCTATACCACAGCCTATTTATTCTGTGGTCAACGCGTCTGTCTAGTAAGCAGGAGACCCCGGGTTCGAGTCCCGGCCGGGCACAAATTTTCATTCGCCACAGTTTGGTATTCCATCTAAACCGAATACAGTGAAGACATAACATCGCAACTTGCGATTTATTTCATTCATTTGAACGCTGTAATTCGTCAAAAAAAAAAAAAAATATATATATATATATATATATATAATAATGGAAAGTCCAGGTTGGAATAAATAATATAGTGAGGACAGTTTACTACTCACCGCAAAGACGTGGCGACGAGCTGCGACAGGCACATACAAAAGACACACACATACAACACATTCAGCTATCGGCCATGGCCTTCTTCAGAAATAGAGCACTCACGCAATCACACAGGCACACAACACAGTCATACAACCATCACCTCCGACTGCCACACTTCGAATCACGCTCTGCAGCGAATCGGGGACGGGAGGGGAGGGGAGGGGGAGGGGATAGAAAGGTTACGTCACGGTGGTGGGGATGTGTTAGATGGGAATAACGAGATGCAGCTTAGGAATGGAGTGGGGAGGCGGGTGAGGGGAGAAAATAAAATAAAATAAAATAAAGTAAAGTAAAATAAAGTAAGATAATTCATGTACACTGCAAGTGCACAAGACCACATACACACACATACACACACACACACACACACACACACACACACACACACACACGATCACACATTCACACACCACTCAAATCAGGCGAGGTTTGGGATACAGAGGTAGGAACTGTAAGGTACGGAAAAGAAAAAAAAAAAAAAAAAAAAAAAAAAAAAAAAATAAATAAATAAATAAATAAATAAATAAATAAATACATAGGGAAGTTATCGTAGGTTGAGGCCTGGTTGATTTCGGGATCGGAGAATGTATTGTAGGGATAACTCCCATCTGTGCAGTTCAGAAAAGCTGGTGGTGGATGGGAGGATCCAGATGGCCCGGGGAAAGTTTACCATCAAATCCAAGGCACAGCCATGGGCACCCGCATGGCACCCTCCTATGCCAACCTGTTCATGGGCCGTCTGGAGGAATCCTTCCTAGCATCCCAAAACCTCAAGCCTCTGGCCTGGTTCCGGTTCATTGATGATATTTTCATGATCTGGACTCACGGCCAGGACACCCTATCCTCATTTCTTCAGAACCTCAATTCCTTCTCTCCCATCCACTTCACCTGGTCTTCCTCAACCAACCATGCCACATTCCTGGATGTCAACCTCCACCTCACTGATGGCTCCATCCACACTTCCGTCCATATTAAACCTACCAACCACCAACAGTACTTACATTTTGACAGTTGCCATCCCTTCCACGTCAAAAAATCCCTCCCTTACAGCCTGGCCACCCGTGGACGGCATATCTGCAGTGACAAGAATTCCCTTTCTGAATATGCTGAAGGTCTCACAAAGGCCTTCACAAACAGAAACTACCCCACAGACCTAGTCCGCAAACAAATCTCCCGTGCCATATCCTCACACACCCCAAATCCTCTTCCTAACACTAGTAACCATCCACAAAAGAGCGCTCCCCTTGTCACCCAGTACTACC